>JAUCMS010000028.1:20874792-20885826 GCA_032357445.1 Enteromius radiatus | reverse complement strand
TATGTTTGTTATATTTTCTGTAAGGCGTCCTTGAGTGCCATGAAAGGCGCCACCAAATAAAATGCATTATTATTATTATTATTTATAATTTTTCTTTTTGTGTGATATATCACTCAATGATAATAATAATAATATTTTTTTATTTTATTTAAGTTAACCTTTTAAGTAACAATTAAAAAAAAATTATATTAAGAATATATATTTCTTTAGTGTTATGAAAATATTTATTTTATGTAATGATTGTTAGCTTTTCATCATTTGGTTTTGCATGATGCTGCATCCACAGAAATCATGCATCTTTAAGACAGATTTAAAGATGCATATCAGTGATGCGTATTCATATCAGCGCCGTAATATACTCTGCAGACACAGAGTTCTCTCTGATTTGATAAAGTCATCGCGGTCAAACACCTGTGAAAACAAAACATGACAGATGTTCACCCTTTTGTCATTTATTCAATTAGAGGAAAACTCTCTAGTAGCTTAAATAAGATATTTCCCAGCGTTTTCTTCAAGGTACACTAGGTTTGAGGTGTGTGACCTTCGTGACCTTATGGGGTCACGACACAAAGCTGTTTATTCACCCGGGAGAAACGACACTGCTTTCTGAAGCTCGTGAGAGAGACTGGCAGAGGATGCTGGGAAATATGCAAATGAATGAAGGTTAGAGAGGACAAATTCTAGTTCGTAACATATCAGTTATCAAGATCAGGAGGAGTGTGTTTCTTCATCAGATCTAGCCTGCATCAGTGTCTCAGCAATGGAAGTGAATGGGTGCCGTCAGAATGAGAGTCTGATGAAAACATCAGAATAATCCACAGCAGTTAACATCTGGAGAAGACACAAGATCAAACTAATCCAGCATTAAGATTCTGACGGCACCCATTCACTTCCATTGATGACACATTTCTCCAGATCTGATGAAGAACTAACTCATCCTGATCTCTGAATATTTTTGGGTAAACTATTTCTTTAAGTTGTCTTCAGTCAATGTTTGAGAGACATATTATGCTGACTTGAAATATAGACTGTGCTATAGTAAACTAGTTTATTACTCTATCTTTACAGTATGTTCTCGACTCTTTCATGAACTCAGCAGTAAAAGACGTGATAATGAATGTGTGAGGAGATAACATTCGTCTGGATCAAACATTCACCTGAATAAATTCAGCCGTTAAAGTGTGTCCCTCCTCCGGCTTCAGGAGAAAACTCCCACTTCCCTCTGAGCTCAGATTACTGGACTTTGAGATATTCCCGGACTCTCCTGGGATTTGTGTGTTTCAGACGGTACACACTGAGTGTGATCCAGTTGAAGGACGTTATCGTCATGAGTAAAGAAGCCCGTCCATCCTGGGACAGTCCCATGCAGTTTGTCCTGGCGTGTGTGTCCTATGCCGTGGGACTCGGGAACGTCTGGCGCTTTCCGTATCTCTGCCAAATGCATGGAGGAGGTGAGAGGATTCGACTTTTACTTCACATCTCCTCGTGCTCGCATCTGAATGAGCTAGACTATGACAGAGAACTTGACAACAGGACAAAATTATCAAAAACCACTGCTTTATTTAATTAAGAACAAAACAGGCCCGTCCTTCATTAATTAAACTCAGCTATGTATAAAAAATAAAGCCAGGATGATTATGTATTTTGCACTATATCGATTACCTTTAGCTTCCATTATGATGAAGACTTTCCAAACATTCTCTTAAAAATATATAAAACAACTCTACCTCGTAATAATAATTATAAAAAAATATATAAGATTATTAAATATAGAGAGAGAGCTATAAAAAAAATTCAGGATGATAATTTAGACACTACTTGTTATCATTATTTATGTTTTAAATTGAATTATATATATGTATATATTAATAATAATAATTATAATAATAATAAATATTAATAAAAATAATGAAATATATAGAGATCAACCTATAAAAACATAACAAATAAAAAATATATAAGCAACTCTACTTCATAATAATAATAATTTTAAAATACTATTATTATTACATATAATAATATTATATAATTTATTACATCAATTATTATTTTTAAAATTAATATAATTATTAAATATATAGAATTTAGACACTATTTGTTATCATTGTTATACACAATGATAAAGACTTTTCAAAAATTCTCAAGAAAAAAATAGATTTTTTTCTGTTTAAAATTGCTAAAAATATATAAAACAACCGTACTTCACAATAATTATAATAATAATAATAAACATGATTAAATATATAGAGATCAACCTATAAAAACATAAAAATATATATAAACAAATCTACTTCATAATAATAATTTTAAAAATACTATTATTATTAAATATATAGAGATAGATCTATAAAAAATATTTTACACTATATTCATTATCATTATTATCCATGATAATAAAGACTTTTCAACAAAATAATGGATCTTTTTCTTCTTTTTAAAACTTAAAAACAAATCTACTTTAAAAAGAATATTGGTTCATCATAGATTATATTTAACTATGTATAAAAATGTAAAGGTTGATTATGTATTTTACACTATTATCATTATCAGACTCTTCAATAAAAGTTGAATCGTCTCAATAAAGTCCACTTTAACGCATGCAGTATGATCTCAGACATTTAATGCTTTACATTTGATGATTACGTTTCGTCAAGTTTTTAGGACTGAATCAAGCTGAATACACTGCATTAATAAAAGCTTTTAAAAAGTCACATCAGCTTGAAATAATTAGTTATAGTAACAAATAGCAATATTTACAAAATGGATCATATTAAGTTTTTAAATCATAAATAATGGATTTGTGTGTGTGTGTGTGTGTGTGTGTGAGAACATGCAAGTCTTTTCAGTTTTCTTTCAAAGAAATTGCTGTAAGAAAAGTGTTAGTAACTTTAACTATTCAAGTGCAAATGATGAGTGTAAAAGCGCGCAAACGAGCCTGGACTGAAGTCAAGCTTCATCCTGATTCCCAGCACACATTATTTGTTCTGCTTCCCTGAGTCGCATGCATCTGCTAAACGTCTGTGGTTATGCATTCAGTGCTTCTTCGAGGAGCATCGTCTGAATAACAATCACAAACCTTTTGTTCAGTGTTTAGCAAAGTGATCAAAGTACAGCTGTTATGCTCAGTCACTCACAGCTGCTGGTCTGATCCTAAACTCCCTCTTTATCCACAATAATCAGGTTTACTGTGAGGATTAGAGTCAGGGCTCGTGCACTTTCATATTTACACTGTATGCAAATAACGGAACAGTTATGAAATTACATCAAATCTTAGTAATTCATGACATATCTGTAGTGTTTGCAATATTTTAAAAATACATTTTAATATTTTGGTTTTGGGAGTCCCGAACAACAGGTTGGCATGCATGCAAGGTCAAAAAAAAAAAAAAGGTTTTATAGTGTGCATTTATTATTTTTTTTACCTTACTTGTTCAGTGACTCCCAAACGATTCGCTGGATGATTCATTTTTTCCCAAACTCCTCCAGTGATTGGTCGATTTGAAGAATGAATCTGCGTTTTCTTTCAGACCAACAAGTGCCGGGAAATATGCAAAGGTTTCATTTTGACGTCAACATCAAACGTCTTGGGATTCGTTTGAAAAATGACTCGTTTTAATGATTCAGAGTCGACTCTTTCTTTTGAGGGACGATAACTTTATACACGGTGCACTTTCAGATTTAAAACCTTGCAGGATGTTTTCATTCACTTAGAGCTGAGTTACTGCATGAAAGGTAGTTTCATTTTCAAAAATACATATTAGGTGCATTATAAAATCATATTTATGACATTAAAATCAGACCAGGCTGCAAAATCATGAAAATAACCCTCGTAAAATTATGTTTTAAAATAGCAATTTCATGAATAACATTAATAATTGTTTTTTTCATCAAAATCAGGAAGCCACGTTTTCTATGGAGCCACTTTACAATTTAAATTAACATTTTAAATCCCTATAAACTTTCCTTATCAAATAATTACAGTCAAAAGTTTAAGGCAGCCAGATTTTGAAGTGTTCTCGACTGCTTGTTTTCAGTTTATACAACAAAAAGCCAAGAAAACTCAAAAATCTGCTGAAGCTGGTTGCCTTAAACTTAAAAAAAATATTTAAAACCATTTTTACAGTGCAATAATAGCAAATGGGACATACGCTAGCTAAAATTAAATAAACGTGCATTTTACAAAATGTTTTCTGAGGAATTTTTCGAAAACATTTGAAAAACAGAAAGTCTCTGTAAACAGAAAATTTCTTTATCCAAAAATAACATATGGCTGAAAAAGACTAGGCTAGGAGAAAGATCATGCAAAGCTTTTCTGGTCCTCGAATCTGATTGGCTTAGAGGTCTTTCCAATAGCGCCACAGAAACCGTTTCACCTTGAAGCCTTTGGTATCACTCCGCTTGCCGTATTTCACACACAGCGTGGCAGACGCGCAAATCCGGTATAATGTTATGAATTTGTTTCACGGAATGTAGTTTTAAGAGTTTTATGGTGTTGGTGTAGTTGATAAGACATCAGATATGCGGTTTGTTTATCAAAAATAACGCCTGTTTGAAAATTTGCATCGACTTTTCGAAGATATAAAAGCTCCAGAGCGTCAGCGGTCGTTCAGCGCTTATAAACCCGCGGAGAGAGCACCTCACCTCGGTCAGATCTTCAGAAATTAACCGCTGGCTCTGATGTCTCTGTAGATGTTAAACATGAGATATATTATATATCTAACAGGGTCTCGTTAATCTATTATTTGTTCCAATAACAATGACTGAAGGCAAAACACTTTAATGCTATGTATCATAAATAATATTAGCATTTATTTAGTATTGAGAAATTTTAGATTGTAGAAAAAAATTTAAATTGGAGACTAGAGAGTGTTTTTACAATGATTCAGTAGATTTGAATATTGAATGAGACTGACAGGTGATGCGTCCTAACTTATTAGTATATACTACACGTATTTTAGGAAAAACAAAAGCATTTTTTTTTTCACCCTGCATGCATGTAAACCTATTGTGGGAACTCCCAAAACAATATTAGGAGGCTTAAAAATGCCATAATATGGGCACTTTAAGATTTAAATTGGAAGTACAGGTCAATGCCCACTAATATTAGCTAAGCTAATATTGTCCACTGCACAGCAGGTGAGGATTTGATTATAACTACAAACAAACATGCATAAAACAAGGAAGTTATTTTTACTTGCAACAGTTTGTGAGACACAGCAAACAAATGCATCACTCTCATCAGATGAAAGATATCGCGTTCCTCAGTAGACATTCAAACTCATGTTTTATTGTGAATATGAGCTGAAGAATGAGTGCTGTATCAGATGCAGGTAATCAGACTTGTGCAATAAAAGTTTGTGTTTTTTATGCATTTGTTTTAGTTACATTTTAGTGATTGTGATTGCCCAGGTGGTTTTCTGATCCCGTATCTGCTGATGTTGTTTCTGGAGGGGATTCCTCTTTTCTGCATGGAGCTGGCCATCGGTCAGAAGATGCGTCTGGGCAGCATCGGCGCGTGGACGGCCATCAGCCCGTATCTGGGTGGACTGGGTCAGTCACCCTTCATTTACAGCTCGTTACATGCTATAAACTGACCTGATATCATCATTAGATGATCACCTGTGCTCTGCAGGTATTGCGAGTGTTGTGACCTCCATGTACCTGTGTCTGTACTACAACGTCATCAACGCCTGGAGCTTCTGGTATCTCTTCCATTCATTTCAGGTCAGTTTACAGAAGTGTTTACATGTTTCTCTAATACCAAATTACAGTGAAAATCAGTTTGATCAAGTCAATCGCGATTAATCACATACAAAATAAAAGTTTTTGTTTACATAATATATGTGTATAATGTGTATATTTATTTTTACGCATATGTATATAAATATATAGTCACTCATGCATGTATATATTTAAGAAAAATATGTAATATTTATATATTCTGTATATTTATATATATTTTATATTATATAAAAATATACTTAAAATATTGCATACATATGTTAATAATAGATATGCACATTATACACACATTATGTAAGCTAGAACTTTTATTTTGTATGTGATTAATTGCGATTGATCACATACAAAATAAAAAATTTTGTTTACATAATATATGTGTATAATATCTATCTTTATTTTTATATATATAAACACATGCATGTATATATTTAAAAAAATATATAATGTTTATATATTCAGTATATTTATATATAATATAAAATAAAAGTGTATTTATGCATGTCAATAAATGTCATTATTTTCAAAATATTATTGTATCTGTGTATATTTATAAAAAAAATAAAAATAAAAATAGACAGTATGCATACATATATAACCAAAACCTTGCATTTAATTGCATTTGACAGCAATATGGAAAATACATAATCAATAGAACAACACTTTTTGATGGATAAACCAAACTAAACCAACTTAGTTTCTTTGCTATACTTGAAATAGCTAACTAACCTCAGTAACTGAAGCAGAAATGTGTTGATGTGTAGCAGGTCTCCAGTGATTGTCTGATGTTTTCTGCTGTGTTTCTTCAGTCGGTGCTGCCGTGGGCCGAGTGTCCCGTTAATGTGAACCGCACCGGGTATCTGGAGGAGTGTGAGGTGGCTTCACCCACGCAGTACTTCTTCTACCGCCAGACGCTGAACATCTCGTCCTCCATCGATGAGAACGGAGGTCTTCACATGGGTCAGGCCCTCTGTCTGCTGCTGGCCTGGATCATCGTCTACCTCTTCATCGTCAGAGGCGTCAAATCCACCGGCATGGTCAGATACACTCTTCCTTTTTAATAGCTTTTCTCTAAAGCATTCATTACAAAACACTTCATTACTATACTAGCTCTTTCTGCCAGAATAAGTGAAAACATAAAAAAGTAAAAAAAATATAATAATAACAATAAAAATAATAAATAGCACATTTACAAGTGAACATAAATAAATAAGAAACAATAAGTGTTCTTTATTTCATGAATTTCCATTTTTATATATGTTGGTCAAAGACAAAAAGATTAAAATTTAAAAATCAAAAAGTTCTCTTTTTAAATTAATTGCGATTTAGTTTTAGTTTTTCGGAGCCAAAAATAAATATCACACGTTTTTCTCTGATTTCTCTAAATTTACCCACTAAAATATCATTCAATGCAACAGTCTTGTCAGACATATTTACAACAAAAATCTGTTTATTACACATTAAAACATGAATTACTTTTACTTTAAATACTAATTAGCTATACTTTTGCATTTATCAAATTTGTCACTATCCTGGTTAAGATTTTTTAAAACACAATAAATGTAATCTGCATTCTTTTATATATTTTAAACACTTTACTTATATTTACGGTGCTTTCTATGAACATAAAATCACTTTTGTGTTTATGCGGATATCTTATGTACATAAATGTAAATTGTATAAATGCATATTAATGATTATTGTTAATTATATATGCATTTATTGATAAGATGGAACATGCTGGAAATATTTTCATAAATCATGATTTATTAGTAATATCCTTACTCAAATGAATTCTAAATTTACATATAAATGAGCATATTTGTAGATTATTTTACACAAATTACTTAAATGAATCTAAAAAAGATGATGTATAATATTATTAGATTGACTGAGGTAGTATGTGTGATTAATTGTTTGAGTGTCAGCAGAGGAAGTAATAAGTCTTTCCTCCTCAGGTGGTGTATTTCACAGCTACGTTCCCGTATGTGGTTCTGATCATTTATCTGATCCGCGGCGTCACTCTGCATGGAGCCTGGAACGGAGTCAAGTACATGTTCACTCCTAAAGTAAGAGACACCTGCTGCTTCTCTGAGTCCAGTGTGTGTGTGTGTGTGTGTGTGTGTGTGTACTCATCTCTCTGTGTGTGTGTGTGTGTGTGTGTGTGCAGCTGGAGCAGCTGGCGAATCCTCAGACGTGGATTAACGCAGCGACTCAGATCTTCTTCTCTCTGGGTCTGGGCTTCGGTTCTCTGATAGCGTTCTCTAGTTATAATCATCATAATAACAACTTCGAGAAGCAGGCAGTGGTGGTGTCTCTCATCAACAGCGGCACGTCTGTGTTCGCCAGCGTCGTCACCTTCTCCATCTACGGCTTCAAGGCCACCTTCAACTACGAGAGCTGCCTGGAGAGGTACAGATGTCTCCTAACACACTCGAGCGCTCCTTCAAACATTAAGGCTGACAGCTGCGTTGGAAAATGTCAGGCAATTATAATTATAATTATAGTAATCCTTATTATTATTATTACTATTATTATAAAATAAATGTTATATAAAGTATAATTAAGATGATTAAATATTTAGTGCTGGGCAGTGATTAATCTAAAACAAATGTTTTTGTTTACATAATATACGTGTATATACTATGTATATTTATTATGTAAATATAAATACACACACATGCTCATATGTATTTAAGAAAAGTACGTTATGTTTATATATATTAAATATTTTATAAATATAAATTATGTTAATATAAGTATGTACATGTAAATATTTTCAAAATATATATAATATAAATAAATGTGTGTGTATTTATATATAGATAATAAACATAAACAGAACACACATATTTAAGCAAAAACTGATGTGATTAATCATTTGACAACACTAAAATATTATTAGTAACTATTAGTATTATAGCATAATATTTTATTTTATAGTGCATTAATTATATATATATATAATTACCATTTTATATATAAATATTATTAATACTACTGCTACTAATAATAATTAGTATTAGTATTATTAACATTAATATATAAAATATTTTTTTCATATGAATTCTTATATCATATTTATTTTGTAGCATCATAATTATTATAATAAATTATTACAATCATTAATGTAGGGCTCTCTCAGGCAACTCTCTCAGCTGCTCCACCCCTGCTCGCTCAACAAGTACACTTTTAAGACTTTGGAAATGGGGAAAAAATGTCAGATCGCTCTTGTGATTGGTCATTTTCAACACATAGTGTTTATCATGGCTTTAGGAACAGTGTGTTTGTGTGTGTGGGTGTTTTTAAATTAATAATTAATCCTTTATAAACCTCAATAAAACACCAACAAATATTTGCAGTAGAATATAAAAACCAGGAATAAAACATGAAACATAATGAATATTTGAGAATCCTATTTAATCTTAATTTAGAATACTATTATAATTTGGCAGTCTGTGCTGGCAGCCGGGTGCATGGGCATTTCTAACTGTCACCGTTATGGAGAGATATGTGTAATGTGATTTATTTTGATTAATTAATTACAAAACATGTAATTAATTAGATTATTTTTTTTTTAAATTGAGTCCCCGCTGTAATATATATATATATATATATATATATATATATATATAAATAAAACATTGTCGTGAGAATTTTGTCCAACAGTACAATTTACGTTAACCACTACTACATTCATTTTGTTCAAGTACGTCATCGACGTCAAGTGTTTGTGTAGCCTGCCCTGTGCCCAGAAGTGTTAGATGATATGGCACAACAGCCATCAATTTATAAATATCTCAAGAAAATTAGTAAGGAGCGATCATCAGAGTCTTCCTCGCTCTGTGACCGGTCATCGCAGGGGTCTGCACCAAAAAAGCTGCTAACGTTAGTGTTGACTCCTCGCATGAAGTGGATTATGTTGACATTGCACAAGAAGATTCAACAGAGGAACAGGGCTTCCAATTTCATCCAGGGGAAAGTCATCAAGAATGGATGTCTACTCTTATTTTGCCGTCAGCCATTCCAACCACCAGTACTACAGCTGCATCCTCGGCTCCGACGGACCTGTCAGCCGCAAGTGAACCAGCAACGCAGCCCAAACGCAAGCAGTGCCCTGTCACAGTAAAACCAGGAGTTTTTCTTCACATTGGTATGAGAGGTATGCATTTTTGGAATACAGCATTAGTAAAGATGCAGTGTTCTGTAAAATGTGCCGCCTTTTTGGTGAGAAAGGCGGGGAAGATAAATTCCGTCGCCATGGATACAGAGACTGGAAACACATAAACACAGCTTGTTACAAACATGAAAACAGCAGAGGTCATCTGATGGCGGTTGAGAAATTCAATAACTACAGAGAGTGCCATAAGTCTGACCGTGGCACTGTCCTCCACCAGCTTCTCAATTCAGATGGCCGGCAGGATGAGATAATAGAGACCACATTAAAGTGATACTTGACATTGTTCTCACGTGTGCAAAGCAGGAGATACCTTTACGTGGATACCGGGAGAACGACGAAAGAAAAAAATGCAGGTAATTTCCTGGAGTTGTTCAAGCTCATTTGCAAGCATAATCCAGATATACAAAAACGACTGGATGATATCCCCAGCAATGCTAAAATGCTTAGCCATGACATCCAAAATGAACTATTAAATGCTGCATCCACGCTGCTGCCACGACGCATAAAAAACGAACTTCATGAATCTGAGGGAACTTTCTACGCGATTCTTGCAGATGAGTGTAAGGACACTTCAAAAAAAAAAAAGAGTTGGTGGCCGTCTGTTTAAGATATGCGTATAAAGGAGTTGTGAAGGAAAGGGCAATTGGCCTTTTGGATACAGATGACATGACAGCTGAGGGCATTGCCAAAATGATATTGGAAGTGGTGAGACCTTTAGACTTGGATCCAAACTTGTGTGTTGGATTTGGATTTGATGGTGCGTCTGTTATGGCTGGACAAAAGGGGGGTGTTCAAGCCATCCTGAAGAGCACTTTCCAAAAAGCAGTATATGTGCATTGTCACTCGCATAGACTAAATCTAGTCCTGGCCTCTGTGGCACGCACATCAGCTGATGCTTCGACTTTTTTTGACACTGTCTGCCCTGCACACTTTCATGTGTGGCAGTCAGCGGCACGCACGTTTCCTGGACGCGCAAAAAACAATGTACCTCGATCGGAGAGCACTGGAACTGGAGCGAGGATGTGACACAAGATGGAGTTCCTGGGGCCTGATGTATAAACGTTGCGTACGCACAAAATGGGCATAGAAATATGCGTACGCATTTTTCCACGCAC
>JAUCMS010000028.1:20864401-20874692 GCA_032357445.1 Enteromius radiatus | reverse complement strand
GCAAATTCTGCCTTATGTGCGTACGCACACTTTAAGGATGAAATCTACGCAAAGTTTTATACATGAGGCCCCAGATCATCAGCAGTGAGTAAAGTACTCATCATTGAAGTACTTTCTGAATATGCACAATGTCAGATTGACGCTCAGTCGTTACTACAACAGATGCGAACAAAAAAATTCATTTTCTTCCTTGTGCTTTTCAAAGAGCTGTTTAACAAATCCGATTTTGCAACTAAAGGCCTGCAGTCAGTGACAGATGCGGTGGATTTGATTGAAAATCTTAAACAATCGCTGACGGACATGCGTTCTAGTAACGCAATGCTGGCCATGACGAATCAGATAACAGTGTTGACCGTTTTGACATTTCATTGCCATATCGCTCGAGTCGATTTGAGCAAAGTACCGTTACTACATCCCTGGGAAAACCTACCAGGGTTAGGAGTGACGAACTCCGCAGCCACTCTGCTGTCACCCACCTGTGACAGAAGCTTGACTGCAATGACAAACAGTCTGAATGTTGCAGGAAAGCTCTTTCATATCAACGTCACAGAGTCAGAACTTTCTGTGATTCTGCAGCGCACAGAGCGCAAAAAAGAAAGAGGAGAAACTTTTAAAACTCTCATTGATGTGTTGGATGTGTGCAGTGAAGAAGTCTTCCCTCATATTCATTGCTTCCTAAAAGCACTGATCACGCTACCAATGACTTCATATGTACTGTTGAGCGTGTCTTCTCCAGCGTGAAGAGAATAAAAACAGCCAGCAGGAGCTCTATGCTCACCCCGTGCCTAAACTCGCTCTGTCTGCTTACATTTGAGAGGGATCTTCCATCAACTCTTGATTTCGATGAAATTATTGATGTATTTAAAAGCCGACCTCGCCGACTACTTCTGTGAAACACACATATATATATATATGAATTCACCTGTGTTTTAACAATGTTGTATCCCACAATAGTTCAGTAAGTTGTTCTATTTAACTTTAAACATTCATTTAGTTCAAAATTGTTTATGTTAGTTTCATTTTTTTTTCATCATCAAAAGAAGCAGATAGATAACCTGCCTCTTAACATGTTCCGACTCCAAATTCATTCAGTGTCTCATCTGATTGTTTTAATTGCATTTTCTACTGAAAGCTGGGGGAAAAAAAACAACGTTGAGAAGTGGATTCATTTTATTCCGGTAAAGAATAAGGTGTTCCGAATGGACCGGTCAGGGAATGAACAGTGCGTGCGCCGCTGCTGTAAATGAGTGTACCAAATATTCTTTAATATTTAAAGTTTAACTTTGGTATAGTTTTGTGTATACCTGCTTGTTATATACATTTTAGATTGAATATATTGACTCCTTAAATTAAGGCCCACCCAAAAAAGATTAGTAAATGTTACTCTGAGGGGTTCAGTAGATTTCTGACATATACTGAAATCTTACACTTCACAAACAACACAGTTTCTCAGTAGGAGTTCATGAAAATACACATCTTAAATGCAGCAATTATAAGATGTAAGCTTTGATGACCTGACTTTGTAAACCAACCATAATTTGAGGTTATCCAAAGACCCAAGAAAGTTCATAAGAAGCAGCTTTCGGCGAGTCGTCATCTTGAGAGCCGCTTGATCAAGTTCACACACTGCAAACTTGTTTCCATACATGTTCTTACAAGGACCTCGAAAGACGATACAATACTCAAACAAACAGCAGTTGAGCGTAAACAAACCAAAAAATGCCTGATAACACAAGTGCTTCTCAAAACACATTTCAAACGAGTATGAGGACAGGAACAAACAGGAAGTGAAAGAAGCGATGCTGTTGTATTGAATGGAGGATGGTGTGTGTTGATCAGGATGAGGCTGCTGCTGCTCAACGCCTTCGATCTGTCGGAGGAGAGCGTCAGCATCGGGAACGTGTCGGCGTGGATCCAGCATCTGAACATCACTGATCCTGAGAGGTTTGCTGCCATTGCTTCAAAGATCGAGCTCTGCAGTCTGGAGGCTGAACTCGACACGGTAAAACACCGCCAAATACCAGTCCATATCGAGAGTTTGATCACTTTTAGCATTTTCAAAAAAACGTATCATTGTATTAGTTTATTGTATTTTTGTCCTATGTTTGTTTGCAGCATATATTTTTAGTGTATTCCAAAATATTACAAAAAAGCCTAAATCAATTGTAAAATGTATATTTGTACAAGTATATATTAGTATTTAAATATTTAACTATATTTTCTCATAAATTATTGTCTATTTAATGTAAACATATATATATATATATAAATATATATTGTCCAAAATATATTTAAAAATATTACCCATATATAGGAATTTTCTTAAATTTTTATAATAGATTTAACTAAAATTAATTTTATATTTAATATTTATTGAATTATATATTTATATTCATTTATATTTATATTAACTATAATAACAATAATATTATATGTTTAATTTGTGCAATTTTTTCACAATTATTTGTTATATTTACAAATAAGTAAAGATTTAAAATATATCCTTTAAATACTTACATTACACACACACACACACATGTATATATTATATAAAAATTCATATTTAGATTTATTATATTATATGAATTTCCTTATATTTATTTTAATTGTCTTATGTATTAGTTATATTATATTATTATTAATGTATATATGTAGATTATAATTTTTCCTGCATTTATTGGTTTGTTATAATATACATTTTTAAATATGTTCTAAATATTATATAGTAAAATGTATTTGTATATATAAAATGGCTTATTATCTTTTGGCCGTGCATATATGAATGTAATGTATTTTTAAAATATGAGTTAGGATTGAACATTTATTTTCATTCCCCTACATTTTCTAATAGATGGTGTTTCAATTAAATCTGAAATGTATATACATAGAGTTTGCGTATTTTCTGTTGAATGTTTTTGTCAGGCGGTGGAGGGCACAGGTCTAGCGTTTATCGTCTACAGCGAGGCCATCAAGAACATGCCTCTGTCTCAGCTCTGGTCCGTGCTGTACTTCATCATGCTGCTGCTCTTAGGGATGGGAAGCATGCTGGGAAACGTCACGGCCATCATCACTCCGCTCTCAGACATCAAGCTCCTGTCGCGCTACCTCAGCATCGAGAGCATCAACGGTACGACAACCAGCTAAACCAGAGATGTACACTAGTGCAGAGATGACTAGCTGTTCAACTGCTGAGAATTTCATTTCTAGCTTCTTAGTCGTTTTTAGTATTTTGCCTTTTTTATGATTTAATTCAGGATTTTTGCATGATTTAATTCAACATTTTAATTTCGTTATTAATTTCAGCGTTTTTGGTTTTTATCGTAAAATTATTTGTATATTTTTTTTAAAACTACATTTTGATGATTTAATGATTTTTAAAGTAATTAAATGTATATTTTAAATTTTTATGATTTAATTGATTTTCAGTTCTATTTCAGTGTTACATAACATAATAGATTTTTTGATTGTTTTCTTTATAATTTATATAATTTAGTCATTAACATTTTCATGATTTAATATATTTATACACGTTTTAGATTTTAATATATTCTGTTAGTGTTTTTGATTATTTTTGATTTTTGCTCATTTAATTTTTAGTGTTTTTGATCATTAACAGAATTATTTTAACAGCTTTTATTTTCATTGTTTTTATTTGTATGGTGTAATAAATATTTATTTTTAACAATTTATTTTTAATAATTTATTTTATTTTTATCATTTAGTTTATTTTACATTTTTTTATTTAATTAACTTTTAGTTGTTCATAATTTTATTTTAAAATATAAAATATCTAAAAATATTTTCTTTTTTCATAAATTATTTTACATTTTTTAATTTTACTATTTTATTTGACTTAGTTTTTTTTTTTTGCATGAAATAGTTTTTTTGGATTATTTGTTTGTTGTCAATAGAGTAAATAGAGTTTGTGTAATTTCCATGCTATATGTTCCTGTATGTTGGTTTTCTTCTGGTCTCTGGCAGGTCTGGTTTGTCTTCTCTGTTTGCTGCTGGGTTTCGGTTTCACCAGCCGTTCAGGAAACTACTGGTTCACTATCTTTAACGAATACGCGGCTACGCTGTCGCTGCTCTTCATCGTCTTCATCGAGGTCATCAGTGTGTGTTATATCTACGGGCTGAGACGGTAATAAACTAGCGTTCATAGTGCTGTTAATAGACAAAAATATTAATATAATAATGAACTGTTACCAAAATATATTTATTTTATTATTATTTAATTAAAAAAAAAAATGTATTATTTAAAAATTTATTTTTGTTATATTATACATGTATTTTTATTTTCTTAAAAAATATTTTAATTTATTAAAAACATTTTTTAGCAAAGATTATTTCAAGAACTTTTGTACATATTTTTACATTTTCTTAAAAAGCGTTATTTTTATTGGAAATTTAGTTTTTTAATTTAAAAAAATTATTTATGATTTAGTTTTATCTTGTCCGTATTTGTATTTTCTTAACAAATATTTTATAACATTTTTATTGCAAATGTAAAAACCTTGTTAAACTAAAAATAGGACTAAATTGCTCCGATGTCTCGGGTGATGTTGATATCTGGTGACAGGTTTGAGAAGGACATCGAGGATATGTTGGGTCATCGGCCGAACTGGTACTGGAAGTTGATGTGGGCAGTGGTCAGTCCCCTGCTCCTCTTCAGTCTCTTCATCTTCTACATCATTAACTACATCCAGGGCGGCACGCCGACGTACCAGGCCTGGGACAAAGATCTGGTACGAACACCACCCTTCACTAAACTCTGCTTCGTGTGTGTGATTGAGAGTCAGATGATGACTGCTCTGTGTGTGTGTCTCAGGGCCGGTCGGTGCTGAAGGAGTACCCGGTGTACGGTCAGGTGTTCATCGCTCTGCTGCTGCTGTCGGCTCTCAGCTGTGTGCCGCTCGCTGCTCTTCAGTCCTTCTGCAGGAGGAAGCCTCTCCGTCAACACCGTCACGTCTGACCCAGAGCTACATTAGTATTATCAGCATCAGCTATATTTCCTTATGAAAGAGTATCAGATTCACACGTTTATTCTTTATTTGAAGCGTTTGGGTATAATGCGTTATAATTCATATTCATAATGTACATTGTAATGCATAATATCGTTTGCGACCAAAGTTAAAATGCATTATAATATTTGATGCATTAGTGTGTGATCATTGTAATGCAAGGCATAAATCATGCATCGAACTATGAAAGTGTTACCCTGCAAAAATAAATCTATTTATACAGTATATATGAACAGCAGATGAATGTCTGGACTGTGAAGAGCATTCAACATGTTTTTACTGTGATGTTTCAGAAGAAAATTACTTTTGTATATTGTCAAAAAATCTTTTATATGTGAAACGAACAATGACTGATTTTTGACGGATTTTATTTACATTCAGAGGACTTTCAGTGAATTTTGGATGACAACAACAGTGTTGTTTTATTCCAAAATAAGAGTCCTTGTCTTTTGGGTCTTTGTCAGTATCTTGTTTGAAATCACAAAAGGTTAGACAAGGTTTTAGGAAACAGTCCACTTCAAATGTAGTGTATTTACAGCTTCTGGAGTTTATTATAATAAATAATATACATGTCTGTGATGTTTTGCAGCTTCATGAACACAATCGTCTTTCAAACTATTAATTAAATTATTTCAACATTTTTTTTTTTTTTTACATTTGGCATGATTCTGATGTCAAATTCAGTGTATTTCTCAAACAAAAAGCATCCTATTACTTCGGGAGACGTGCACTCTTCAGTCATATGAGAATTATAAAGTAACAGTGATGGTTTATGAGGCTGTTTTTGACTGACGGATGTGAACACTATAAAACTAGCACGAGCAGAAACACATGCTTCATAGTACAACAGAAATCATTTTTATGGAAGATTATTTCTGGCACAGAATAAACAAAATGTGAATTGTGACTTTGTATCTCGCAATTTAATCCAATTAAAAATAATAAACATTTTGTTTAAAATAGTTTTACTGTTAATAAACATTTTGCAAAGTCAGAATTGCAAGCTATGAACTTTAAATAATCAAATAAAACATGTGAAAATGTTTTAAATAATATACATTTAATGAAAATGAATTAAATCATAAAATACAAACAGTAAAAAAAATTAAATTAGAATTAAAAAATATTAATAACAATATAAAAATAGTAATTATTTTTTATTACTGTCTATTAACAGTAAAACTATTATTGCAAGTTTATATCTTTATAAATCGTACCTTTTTTCTGCGATTCAGCATTTTTATCTCACTACTGTTAACTTTATTAACAGTAAAACTATTTTAAAATAAGATTAAAAAATATAGAATAAAAATATAAAATATATATATATAAATAAATAAATAAAACACTTGCCTTCATCAGAAACAAATATCTGATTAGGCCTAACTTTATTTATTTTTATTCCAAACTGAATTTATAACTTGCAATGCTCACAAATACGTTCCTTAGGAAATATCTAAATCTCCTCAACGTTTGTTGTTTTTATTCGGTGGCAGAAACAAGCTTCTGTATAGTAGTAGTTAGTGGGTTTTGTTGAGTTGATGTGGAGAAACGGCTCTTAATTCGACGATGTCCTGCGGTCAGCCTCTGCTGATCCGTTCTGGCATGTTCAGCCTGTTATTTCCACTCAATCTGAGCTTCAAAGCAAACCCCGTCGGATCTGTCGGTCAGGAATGTCATGCAAACCCTTCAGACTGAAACTGACCGACACAAGCATCGTGATAAGTTTAATAACAGTTAATAATAGACATTACTTTTACATTCTCCGGTAAGCAGTGAGACACAGAGCAAACATAAGGCATCGATCGTCCGTCCGGCAGAAGCAGAGAAACACTCACGAATCAGAAGAAACGCAAAGATGGCACGCCAGAAACCCTTTGGACAATGAAGACGCTGGTCCCAAGCAAAGATTCATATGAATCAGTCTGGATTCCTGGATTCGGTTCGTTCGTTCGGATTCTCTCAGAATCGGCTCCAAAACCACAGGCTGAGGAAGACCATGATAGTGAAGAGGAGGGTAAAATGAGACTCACGCGACGCTGCATCACAATCATCTCGTTTTCTAATAAAACAATATTACATTTTATTAACAAGCAGAATTGAAGATATTACGATTTTTGTAATGATTATTTTTTCTTGCTTTAAACTTTTATTTTTTTTTGCTTAAAACAGTAAAAAATAATGTAAAATATTTCTGCTGAGAACTTCATAAGATTCAGTTTGTACACATTAAGATTTCGTCAAACTAAAAATGATATTTACAGCATTTGTTATTAAATATTGAAATTAATATAGATTCAAAATATTAATTTATATTAATTCCTAATACATTTATGTTCTTTTTAAAAATGTGAATTATATTTAATCTATGTTAAGGAAGCTTGTTTCCGCCATAGTATCATTTAAAAGATGATTGTGTGACTGTCTCTTTCAATTTAGACCTTTTTTTAAGAGCGAGATTAAAAATGCTGAATTGCAGAAAAAAGGTACGATTTATAAAGATATAAACTCACAATTGCAAGAAAAAAGCAGAAAAAAAGAATAGTGAAACAAGAAACTTAAATTGTGAGATAAAACGCAAAATTATGAAATAAAGGAAGAATAATCGAAATAAATCTGAACTATGAGACGTCAGAATTGGAGGAAAAAAATCTGAATTTACATTAACTTAGAATTGTCTTATATATATATATATATATATAATTATTTAAAGATTATATATATATATATATATGAATATACATGGAATTGGGAGAAATTGTTTTTTAATTCTATATATATATGGAAAGATCCTGACCTGTTAGAAATAGATATAAACTCACAATTGTGAGATCAAAAGTCTACATGATTTTTCTGTTCTATAGTGTAAACAGGCTTGTCTTTGTAAATATTAGTTTATTATTTGAAACAAGAGTTTGGTCAAATTAGCTGACAGTGCATTAACTAATGTTGCAACTTTTATTTGAAATATATTAGCAATATTTGTATATTAGCGCTGTAAAATGATCACTCGTGATTAATCGCATCCAAAATAAGTTTTTATGTGTGTGTGTACATATGTATTACGTATATATAAATACACACATGCACGTATATATTTAAAAACTGTTTATTTTATTTATAAAATAAATTGTATGAATATAAATACAGACATGTAAATAGATTTTTCTGTATGCGTGTGTATTTATATATACGTAATAAATATACACACGTATTAGGCAAACAAAGAGCTTTATTTTTGGGATGGGATTAATTGTTTGACAGCACTAATGCTGTTGATTGCTAGTTAATATTAGCTAACTCATGTGAACAAACGAATCTTATTGAAAAGTGTTACTGCGCTTTTATTTTAAACGTCTTGTTTTGGGTGCAATTTTTTTTTATTAGAAAACAAGATGATGATTTGCGAGCCGCGATTCGACACCAAAACACGTCTTGAACCACGAGGCCGGGGCCAAGTCCCCCGCGGTTCCGTCTGCGAAGCTGCCCGTGAACCCATGGAATTATGGGATGTCTGTGAGATACGGTCCTGGTGTGGAGAGCAGCGGAGCGTCCCGTCTGGCCCCTGGCCTTCATTCTCCTCCTCTTCCTCGTCAGTACAGGCTCCAGGCCCGGCGCAGCTGAGAGTAGGACAGCACCGAGGATGAGGAGGAGGAGGATGAAGACTCGGCGGGACCGAGCTGCTTCCCACACACGCAGGTTCAGTCCATCTTCTCCTTCTGCACCAGTTTAGGCGCGTCGACGAAGTCCCGGCCGTTGAAGAGGATGACTCCGGCCGTCACCACGCTCGCAGAGCCCCAGAACAACACGTACGCCAGCGTCTCGGTCCACGTGTCCCCTGGGAAATACACCAGAAACATCACTCATATCTGACGCGTCAGGCTTTTATAGCTCATATAGTCTGACAGAGAGGAGAAACCACTTCATTTCACTCAGAATCAGTCAAAAGTCTGGAAATAGTACGATTTTTTTAAAGATGTTTCTTATGTTTCTGGGAATTCTGGGAAATATTATTGTGATAACAATTTTCTCTTTTAATATACGTTAAACTCTAATGTATTTCTGTATTTTCAGCATCATTCCTCCAGTCTTCAGTGTCACATGATCTTCAGAACTGATTTATTATCATTATTTATTATTAACTGTTGAGCTTTTGGAACCTGTGATATATTTTTTAGGATTCTTGAGTGAATAAAATGTTAATAGAAATCCTTCCTAACAAATATGAAAGTGCAAAAAAAAATCGAAATATTGAGAAAATCATCTTTAATATTGTCCAAATGAAGTTCTTAGCAATGCATATTAATAATCAGACATGACGTTTTGATATATTCACTAAATATCTTCACGGAACATGATCTTTACTTAATATCCTAAGGATTTTTGGCATAAAAGAAAAATGATAATTATGAGCACATGTAAGGAAACTCGCTGCTGCTGGTAATGGAAATAATAATCGGTGTCTTACCGGCCATCAGGAGGCATATGATGCACATTGAGAAAGCAACCACCATGATGATCGGCAGCTGAAAAGGACAAACAAAGTATCCATTTATGACACTAAAAAACATAACAATACAAATAAGTAGAGATTATTTATTCATATTAAGAAAAATTCTGATGATATTTCATGTCAGTTTTAATAGAAGATGTAGTATAATTCTCATGAGTATTTGATATATCAATAAACGCTCTGCTTTTAAATTCTAATAACTTCAAATCATGATATATGTGGATGTCCCTTTTTTCTTGTTAATAACCGTACTTCGGGCCATTAATTACTGTGATTTTACCAGGGTAATTGGTAAATGATGTAATACAAATCAGAAAAATAACAGTAAATGCTCTGAGTGACTACATAAAGCAGTAACAGCAACAATATGACAAAAGCAAGCAGTTGTGTTGTAGTGTGTTGTGTTCTGCTACATTAATCTGACCCGGGGGGTTTCTTACCGTGAGGAACTTCCAGTCTTTGGGCTCGTGTAGAGGAGTGTTCATTTCTGCCTCTTCCACTGCATAATTACCCAGAAACAGGTCAATCGAGTCCTGCAGAAGAGATCCAGACCCACAGCAAAGAGATCAAACGCAAAACACGTCTAACAACAGATCTAAATCAATTAACTAATTAAATAGGGGGAAAAAAGGAAGATTTTAATTAAATGTTTTAAGTAAACATTAAATAAACATTTATTATATCTAGTGCTGGGCAATGATTAATCGCGATTAATCGCATCCAAAATAAAAGTTTTTCTTTACATAATATATTTGTA
>JAUCMS010000028.1:20849087-20864201 GCA_032357445.1 Enteromius radiatus | reverse complement strand
CAGCATAAACGCATATATTATGTAAAGAAAAACTTTTATTTTGGATGCGATTAATCGCGATTAATCATTGCCCAGCAATAATTATATCATACTTTCTTTTTTTATTTAAATGGCTTTAAAATAGAAAATATTTTAAAAAGTAAAAAAAAATATGAAAACTTGACAAAAAATTATATTTAAAATGTCTTTAAAATAAAATAAATATTTTAAAATAACAAAAATGCAAAACACTAACTCAAGAAAAAATAAATATATATAAATTAAATACATGTTATGTTGTGTGTGTAATATCTTTATATTATGTTAAGTAAATATTTCAGGTCAAATGTGCTCAGCTGACAAAAAAAATAGTCTAGATACCGAAGATGATTCAAAAAGTAATGATTATTAGACACTGATTATTAAAATTAATCCCTCCAAAAACAGGGTTATTACAGTTTAATAATATAAGGCAAGACTTCTCATTTTTGATTTAACTTAAGTACTAAAACTCATAAAATAATAATATGAAAACTATAAAATTACATTAATAAAAAAACTGAATTACTAAACCTTGTAATAATAATTGTATTATTTCAATAACACTGCTCAAATCCATGAATCCACATCACTGAAGCCCTCAGCTATAGATCTTGAAAGTAAGTTCAAACCCTGTTTAATCTAAGAGAGGTCACCTGTCTGAACCCGTCGGAGAAGTTGTTCTTGTAGTATCTGATCATGGAGTTCCAGCCGTCCATCACTAAACCCCACTGCGTTCTCTTCCCTGTCCTGAACACACAGAACCCATCATCATTCACAATCCTACCCAGCATTCCTGTCAAACAGCAGCGCATGCTCACCGGGTGAAGTCAGTCTTCAGCGCTCCGGTCCCGGCGTACTGCTTGGCACAGGCGTTAGCGTTATCCGCCCAGGCTGAAGGAATAATGAATGAATGAATTACAGTCTCACGCAGTCAGGCGACTTAGTGTTTGCTTACCGTTCTTGTAGATTTTTTCAAAATCCGCCTGTTCTTCAATCCGCTGGCCCACATGAAGAACTCCCATCCTCTACAGATGAACAACACATCCAACATGAGTTCAGTTCAGCTGCTTAAACAGATCGAGTGAGTCAATGATTCAGTAACTGAATCCTCTTTAGGAATGAATCAGTAGATGTTTGAACAGATCGAGTGAGTCAATGATTCAGTGATTAAGTTACTCATCATAAAAAACACTTTGAGGTCAGTATGTACGTCGCATTTCAGTTATGCTGTATAATGGTTAAACTAACAATCACAATTATTTTGCTAAAAATTACACTTTTGCCATTTCTAATCATAGTTGTTGCCATTTTAGAATTTAAATCAGAATTATTGCATTCATTTAGTTTCTCGTGTTGTTGACATTCGCCTCTGTTATTGTTTTGAAAATGCGACCTCTAGTGGCGAAAACTTACTTACTGTGCCTTTAAGAGAAACGCTCTGATGGGGGATTTAAGCTCTTGAGATCTGGCAACCCCAGCATGAAAATGTTTCAATCATTTTTTTTTTTTCTATTTTGGATATAGAGTTGTCATTTATTTTTTTATTTAAACTAGATTTTAGTCTCATCTGACTCATTTATAAAGACAGTCAACTTGTTTTCTGAGTGAATCAGAACAGATCAAGTGAGTCAATGACTCGATGACTAATTCATAAAGACATTTTTAACATTTAAACTATATTTTAGTCTCATCTTTTTTCTTCAATGATCTTGATGATCCCAATAAAGATAATAAATCCCATAATCAGCGCACCTCTAGCTGTGACTGCAGCGAGCGGCGCGCCAGCAGACTCTGGATGACATTGGTTCGGTCCAGACAGTCCATACAGTTGCTTCTAAACGTCCCGTCCTGCTGTAACTGGACCGTCCCGTCCGAATCCACCAGGAAGTAGCTGTTGAAAACCATTAAACAGTAAGAGCATGCAAAACCCTCAATATTTACCATGTCATATAAAGCACCCAAACGTGTTGGTGTTAATTTTGGCAGCCATTATTGTTAGGGGATTTTATCTCTTGATATCAGGCAACCTCACAATTGAAAGCTTAGTAGAGCACTGTACAGCAGATGATTTTAGTCTCATCTTTTATCATCGTCAATGACGTACTCAGTTATCGTTTGTTGACCTTACTGACAGTGTTTGTTAGCGAAATGAACACGAACCCGAACTCATTCTGCATTTCCGCCACCATGTCCACCAGGATCTGCAGGCGATGCCATCTCATACGACTGCACTCTTTGTGGAAGTCAAACGCGACGTACCTGCAAACGAACAGAGCTGTGCTTTAGCTCACGTGCTTTAGCGTTAGCGTTTCAGGAGATTTCTCCATCAGCTCTCTCACTTGATCATGACGTTGCCCAGACTGTCCACCATCTTTGCGAAGGCCTGTTCAAGCGGCTTCTCTGATCCCTTCTGATTCACCAGGTTCAGAATCACTTGTTTGCCATACGTGATGATCTGAGAGTCGAAATGCCTCTGAAAACCATCCAGCTGTGAGAGGAGAGACATCATTAAACAAACAAAATTTCTGACATACAGATATTAACACATTTGAGATACTAGTCTTTAAAAGCCAATCAAACAATTATACATTATTTTTGCTCACCATGGCTGCATTTATTTGATCAGAAATACATAAAAAAACTGTAAAAATATCTTGAATATCTGTTGAACTGTAATTTATATCTGTGATCAAAGCTGTATTTTCTGCATCATTACTCCAGTGTCACATCATGCTAATATTCTGATTTGCTGCTCAGTAAATATTTTTGATTATTATCAATGATGAAAACAGTTATAATCACAGGGATAATCACTTTTTAAAATGGTTTCATACAGGAAACAGTTATTTTAAATTGTAACAATATTTCACAATATGTTTTTTTTTTAATTGAAATTAATGCAGCCTTTGTGAGCAGAAGAGACTACCGTCAAAAATTATATAAAAAAATAACAACTAAAAATAACCCTAACACAAAAAAACAAGTGCAAATGGTTTTTCTTTTTTTGCTCTTTTATTTTAATTTCTTTGAACTACTGAAGCAGATTTGTTCTATTATTAACAATTGGTCTGCCAAATCAAATATTTTAATTATATATATACACACATATATATAGGTAAGTGGTTGCAATCAGTTTATTTAAGCTAGTTAAATAAACTAATTTAGTCTAAATGTATTTAAATCAAGCCCCCACTTACCTTTACAAATGAGTAAAATCAATGAATATTTTTTTCCCGTGTAGTTAATGCATTGTTATTGCAAGTTAATTCTCAATGATTAACTGTATTTATAACTAACATAAAAATGAATAATGCTAGAAATTAGTTAATAAGGTAACAAATATACTGTTATTGTAAGTGTTACCACATCACACCATCATAAATATATCACTTACTCTTAAACAAAACAAAGAAGTGAAGGTAAAGAAGGTGAATCTCACATGATTGATGCTTTTGCTGATCTGTGGTTTTGGTTTGTACTTCAGGTTTGGTCTCTGAGACCAGTAGAAGGGGATGGAGCCTCGAGTCTGAGGAAGAGGAGCATTCATTCATTAATAACATGTCTTGTTAGAAACGTTGTGATTAATACTCCTCAAACAAAACAACAACATTCCAGGAAGTTTCCTTCAGCGACACTTTATGGTCTGAATCTGAATGTCCTTTGACTGCATATCTATTTATGGATTCAGATAAAAAAGTGAGCGTTTATTTATGTTATCTGTGGTTTATGACCCATCAGACCTCTGTGACATTCATCTCCGCTGCCCAAAGACGTTATTTACCTTCATACCCCTGAGAACTGACCTGACTTTAACTTGACATTTCAAAATAAAAGCTCACGACATCTTCCTCGGTCCACATTTAATTTAGCAAAAAAACTTTTTGATTGAAACTGTCTCCTATTGTTTAAAAATTAAAAATAAAACTTAAATCACAATATGATTTAGCACAATAATCGAATTATTGGATTCAAATAAATGACTATATACAGTATGTGGCATGTTTCATTTATATGTGCGCAGCTCATTATCCACCAGTGTTTACATTAAATAAAAATTACTGTTGTTTACAATAATGTTTCCTTATTTGTTTTTATTTAGTAATTTACATTTTATGGCATGTAGTAATAATAGTAATAATAGTAGTAGTAATTATTATTAAAATTAGTATTAAAGTAATTTTTTTTACATCCATATTGATATATAATTACACAATTTTGGCCAAATATATATATATATATAAAATAGTATTACTTTATTTTTTATTGGGGTTTTTTTTTTTGTTTACATTTGTTTCATCAATCAGGATGATTTGGTTTTAAAGACCTGGCAACCCTGATCTATGCAGTTTGTTAGACTCAACTCAATGTTACCATGTTTTCTGTATGTAGTGATATGTGGAATATTCTTCACAAGCCACCAAAACAAAAATATAAGGAACAAAATCATGTTTTTGTGGTTTCTTTGACTAATATAATCGCCCCATAATTGACCGAAACTAGTTGCTTTACTAGAGACTACCAAAACCAACTCCAAGACAGAAAATTAGTTTTAAAAACGACCTTTTTGAGGTCATTTAACTGTTTTTTTACTGAATATTTTGCAGTCGGGTATTAATGGAAATGTATTTGATGCTTGTCATTTATTGTGGTTTTTACTTTTATGTGATTTGCTCATGGCTCTTTTGTTATAGGATTGGTTTCAATTCTTGTATGGTGGAGCAGCAATATTAAACATCATTAAACAAAGTAATCCCTCAACAAACGAGCATAAAAACTGATATTTAGAGGCTGTACTATTTGAAAGGCTTACCTGAACAAATGAGGCCTTTGCTCCATTATACTGAATAATCTGCTCTGTCTCAACGAAGTTAGCCGCGTGACCTTCAGAGTCAATCCCTGTAAGAGAAAGAGAGCGTTTAGCAGCGTACGGAGAAGAGACCGGCACCATCTCTGAGCGTACGAGCTTCACCTCTGACGTAGTAACGGACGCCAGCACGGAAACAGCTCCTTCTGGATATGATGTTCCAGTCGAACACTTTGCCGTTGATGCAGCACGACTTCATGGTGATGACTAAGAGAGGATGACTTAAGGACTGCGACATGTAAAAGAGGAAGTCAGTGTATGACGCTCACGTTATGGTAGATGAGCTTCAGGAGGCGGGGCTTAAAGAAGAATGTAAATGTAAATATGAACACATCATCGTTGAAGATGCTCATCTGGTTAAAAGGATACAACCGTGAATAACAGGGTAGACGAATTTGTGCAGCTGTGAGAGAAAACACAACGTCAGAACACAATCATGAACTCCTTCCTTTGGGTTTCTCTAAATAAAATCAGGCCTAGAAACGCAGATTTCTACACGCTGCTCTAAAAAAACAGTCCTGCGTTTACCTCGGGCTGTGCCATGAACTCTCGGAGCAGATGACCGTTCCACACGAACCTCTGATCCGCCTGCACAAAACCAACACGGCAAGTTAGAATAATTCACACCTCATGACAAAACATTAAATAAAAACAAAGATTTTTTTTCTACTTCTACAGTCTTTCCTTTAATGTTTGAATCAATCAATGCAGCTACATTTTACTGGATTTGTCATTTATTTAGGTATTTATACTTATTATTCTTATGATTCTGCAGGTTTTGTGTATGAAAAAAAATAAAATAAATAAAAAATTCTGAGCTTACAAATTATTTCCAAAGAATAATTTCATTTTTACATTTTTTATTCATTTTACAAAACAACAAAAAGCTTATGGCTCGAATATCTCTGCTTACAACCACTAATATATATTTTTAATCCGTGTTTTTGTCTTGTTTTCAAGCGCAAATATATTTGTAGAAATAGACAGCAATCCATTGTACGGGTCACAATTCTACATTTTTTTAATGCAAGTAAAGATCACGTTACATGAAGATATTTTGTAAGTTCCTACCTTAAATATATCAAAACAAATATATGCATTGCTAAGATCTTCATTTAGACAAACTTTAAAGGTGATTTTCTTAATATTTTGGTTTTTTTGCGCCCTCATATTCAAATATTGTCCTAGCTATTTATTCAGGGTTCAGATGCATAAATCTCCATTTTAAAAACAATTAACCTTATGACTAGTTTTGTGCTCCTGGGTTACGTTTAACAATATTTGTTTTACAAAACAAGCCAAAAATACTGAGGATTCATGCATGCAACATTTAAAAGCCATGACTTTAAAACTTTCTGCTCTGATTTAATTGTTTAAAGATATTTTTAAGAGCTGCAGAAACCTTGTTTTTCCTCATTGTTTTGTTGATTGTAAAGCGAGACACTGCATGTGAACACAGTAAAAAACAAAAACAAATATTTTTCACCTAGTTGATGGATTATTTAATGAAATATGTGTTAATTTTCATACATTTTGAGAAAACAGCCTTTAAAAATGTGTAAATCTGTTGATACAAATAGATAAAGTGCTATGAAGCAAACACTTAATAGTGTCTTTTGGATGTTTTCTTTCCACTTTATTAAAAAAGCCCCAAATCTTAAATTCGACAGGGTTTTGTGCCTGCAGCGTCTCGCCTTAAAATATTAACCACGTGAGCTCATTAAGCAGAGAGCATCACTGAAGTGTTTGTGACAGATGTGTGAAAGCGTCTCTTTCTCTCACGCGCTCCAGTAGAGTCATCTCCTGAAACTCGGGGCTGGTGTTGGCCAGACGCTGTAAGGAGTGCGTGAGGTCGTAGTCTGTGGTGAAGTAGAACCCGTCTGTATTCAGGACGCTGTTGATCATGGACAGGAAGGCCTTGTTGTCCTGCATCTGAAAGGTTCAAACACATATCATTAGTTTCTACTCCACATCTGGAGAAAGCAGATCAATGATGGACTATATGTAAAATATCATATTTTTAATGTCACTTTCAATTACTTCATTAAATGCAGCATAAAGAGCGTTGGGTGAAACCCTTTACCAAGCAATTACTGTAACCTAATTACTTAAAGTAATAGTAGTCATTTCGTGTCAAATAATCAAATTTAAAAAATATTCCCAGTTCAAATATAAAATTTTGCTAATATTTTTTTCTGTGGATTTAAAAAAAAAAAAAGTAATTATTTATAATGTAATTAAACTGACGAGTGTAGTTAGTAGCCTGTAATTAATTAATTAATTACTTAAGTTAAAATATTTCTCTGGATGTTTTTGCGGACAAACTAAACCTTCAAAAGGGTGAATCTGTCAAAAAACATGGTCAGGTGTCAGCCTAAAATCATTACAAAAAATATCTAAAAACTATTTTGCTTAAAGAAAAATGAGCATGTTTGAGGAACCTATATTCCATTTTATTTATCTAATTTTTTTTTTTTTAATTATTGAGGTAAAATGTTAACTTTTCCTGAGATCTACCAATAAAAAAATATCCAGCAAGGCAAAAATATCTCTGCTCAAAACACATTTTGAGGCATTCAGTGGTTGTGTTTAAATAAAGGCAGAAGGCAACGATCCAGCCCAAACGCCAGCTCCCTGCGGTTACAGACCAGACACACACTCTGAAACACACCTGAGTGTCAGTCAGATGCAGAACCGTCTTCTTGTAGGAAATGATGTCAAAGTCAGTGGCTTTCCAGACCGTGTGACCCAGCAGATCGCCCACCTTCTTCTTCTTCGTGATGACGATGAGATACATGCCTGAGAAAAACCAGAGGCATTAAAGAGCCGAGAAACAGCTTCACATTCAGGGTTCAGCTCATGGTGAGAAATCAAACCTGCCACGAGCCGTATGGTTCCCATGATGCCACATATCGGACGGGTCACTGCTGACGGAGGGACGTCCTTCCTCACTGAAACACAACACAAGATACTATACTTACTGGCTGAAATATAGCACTTTTCTAATATTAACTATACAAGTAATTTAAATGTGTTATACTGGATATGTACTACTATGCTTACTGGCTCATTTTAGTGGTTATAATATATATATATTTATTATTAAGTAATAGAAAAATATTATTTTGTATTATAAATGTATGTTGTACATATTAAATGTATTATACTTGATATGTATTTTTTAAATGCTAGACGTTGATATTTATTATTAAATAATACATAATACAATATTTATTATTAAAATATATAATCATTTTATTATATTATACAACACTACAAATTATATAATAATTACATAATATTTTCAAAAATGTATTATACTAAACATTTATTGATTAAATATTTAACTTTAAACGTAACTGTATAATAATTTTAAATGTATTATACTGTTTATTTATTCTTATTATATTATAGGAAAAATATAATAATTTTTATTATTATAGATAATCACACTATAAATTAAATAATAATAACAATAATAATAAACATTAAATAAAAAAACATAATGGCTGTTCATTGTTTTAATGTTACATAGATATTTATGCTTATTATATATAAATATAATTTTTGTTACATTACGCTAAGCTATAAATTAAATAATAACAACAACATCATTTCATTTTAGGTTTATTCTGTTATACTACATATTTACTGGTTAGTGGTAAATATTTAACTGTGTTTTAAATGTATTACATTGGTATTGTTTAAAGCTTACATTTTAGACATTGATATTAATTTGTGTTATTTACAAATATAATATATTTGTATTATATTACACTATAATATACTATTGCATTATACAATAATTAATACGAATTTAAAATCATTATTGTATAAATAATAATAATGATATCATATTAACACAGGTTTATTTTGCTGAGCACTGAACGTGTGTATTATTATTTTAAATGTACAATACTGGATAGTTATTGTTTAAATGTTAGATATTGGTATTTATTGTTATAACATAAAAGGGAAATATAATTATAAAATGTTTATTATAATCTTACAGTTTAATACACTAAAAAATATCACTACATAATTATTAACATTAATAACAACTTAAAATGATTGTTATTATAATGATCACCATTATTAATAACGTTACATATTATAAACATATTAGGTTCTCGTTAGATATGTAACAATTGTCAAATATGACTTTGATTTGCATCCTAATTTGTGTTGAAAATGCTGCATTTAACTAAGGAATGACTTTAAAATAACTTTAAACCTGATGTATTTATGCAATTAGAGTCATTATAATTAACCAGTGTGCAGATCTTCATCATCTATCCTCTCAGTTCAGCACCTGTGAGGGTCATTTCTGTGGACACGCGGTCAATGGCCAGGACGTCTCCAGCTCCATCATCACACGCCTCGATGTAAAACTTCTCCGGAGTCGTGTGTCTGTCAATCAGAGGAGATTCAATGCATTTAACACACAAACAGAGCACAACGCATCCTTATGTGCCTCGAAAATCATCCATTACTTCACATTTTTAACCTGTAAAAAATAACCAGCACTGGAATAAATTAGGACAAATTTAACACAAATTATTTATTGTTATCAAACGATTAATCGCATCCAAAATAAAAGTTTTTATTTACATAATGTGTTTGTGTACTGAGCATATTTATTATGGATATTTAAAAACACGTATGTGTATATATATATACATTCACATATATAAACATATTTCTCTTAAATATACATAATAACTATACACATTATACACACATATATTATGTAAATGAAAACTTTTATTTTGGTTGTGATTAATTAGACAGCACTGGAATAATTATATTATAAACTTATAGGATCAAGTTAGATATTTAACTATGACACCCTATGTCAAACATGACTTTCATTTGCATCCTAATATTCTGTAAATATTTAACTAAGGAATGACTCAGTCAGAATTAATAGTTTGACTTTGACAGCACTAAAATGATTGCATTCAATTATAATGTACAGCAAACTTGCATGTTTATAAATCTATTAGTGCATTAGACTGTACGTAAATGTTATTTACACAAACAAATTTATTGATCCAGGTTTGGGAAAAAAAAATTAAAAATATTTCAATTCTTAAAGCAGTTCTCTAAATTATAATTTATATTGATTAAACTCCCTTTTTATTTTTTTCATAATTTTAATTTAACTTTTTTGGTATTATTAAGGACTATTTGTTAGAATATAATAATAAACATTACACTATATATATATATATATATATATATATATATATTCCAATTAACCTATGATGTAGAGCTATTTCGAAAATGTCATATATTAAGAATTAATATAGTATTAGAAGATTAAATAGACAATGTTTTATTCCATAAAAATTATTTTAAACTATTTTTTTAGTATTTACATCAAATCAAACTCTTCAAAATGGAGCTAAGCTTCAATACATAATTAATAAATTCAAAATTAGATTATTATTTATTTCATTGCACATTTTTAATACAGAAATGATCTCTAAATTTGAATGTGAATTTGTTTATTTATATATTAGTTATAATGATAGCAAATATTATATGTGTTATTTTCTTTATGATTTTACCATCTGTATGACAACAACAACGAGTTAACCTGCTGCCTCACTATCAATGTTTTACTGAAGATGAATCGATTTCTGACCGTAATCTGATCAGAATGATTGATGAACATCAGCATTAAGTTATCTGTGGATCAAAACATAACAAGCTGCTCACTTTACTAGCATTTTGGGGAATAATAGACTAAATGCTGCCCAGGTAGGCAGCTGAATAGGTTTTGAGACACAGACAGGCGTCAGATCATAAGCTGACTGACCGAACATCATTCATAGACTTTAACCGATCAAAGACGAGCACTCGACTCTCTTCGATTCATCTAATCGATAATCAGCGATCGATGAGCGTCAGAGGAGTCGGTTAATACTCACAGATTGAAGGTGTTGTAGGTAGCCGCCATTTTTCCATCAGTTCGTTCCTGACCTTCGTGACGTGTCAATCCAGCAGCGGGAATCTGGCGACAGACAACGAACACGAACAGGAAATGACCTCTGGAGGACAGATAAAAGTCCCGTGTTTTAATAAAAGTCCCATGGAAAAATCCTCTCTTTCTATTTGGTGCTTGATATTGCAAATTAGTGTTTCTTAATATATTATTTTAAGGTATTATCCTAATTATGAAATCACTGGTTCGCAGTGTAAACAGTTTGACCGTCTTCTCGTTATTTTCATATAATGGCTAATGAACCGGAAATGACTGTGAGCATGTGAGCAAGTTAGCAAAAATGGTAAAACTTAAAAAAAAATATATATATATATATATATATATATATATATATTGTTGTATAGTTGTAAGAATATTTTTCATTTATTAAAAATATTTGTAAAAATCTTTTTTTTTTTTAAATGGGGCAAATCAGTTTAAAAACTTTTTAAAAACCTTTTTTTTCCTTTTTTTTTTTTTCCTAAATCACACAATCAAACAATCCCAAATGCAAATTACATTAAAAAAAATAGAAACTTTAAACTGTAATTTAAGAAAAGAGCTAACCCTAACCCTAATAAAATAAGAATAAATAATTTCATTATTTTACTATTAAATTATGAATAATTGTTTTATTAATTTAAAGTTATTCAGTTATTAAAATAATAAATATTATGCTCGATTCCATACATACATATATGTTAGTTAGCTGATGATCAACGATGATGGCTAATAAACAAAGAAAACTAAAGTGTATTTGGTTCTGTTGAAAACCTTTAATGCAAAAGTTACAAAAGAATAACAAATATTATACATGTTTTAGCAGACAGACATAATAAATAGACAATCACTCTTCAGTGGTCATGTGTTTGGCTCAGTGCTGGCCCCTGTCTGCCGGACCCTGTACTTCATGCTGGTGCTGGGTTGACGCCGCAGCACTTCATCACCTTTATCAATGTCTTTAGGTTCATCGTAAACGGTTGAGATGTGAAAGTCTTTTCTGGGTTTTTTAAGTGGAAGGAATGAGCTGAGCTTTTCTCCATGATACCTGCAAATATTACAAAATCAAATGCGTCAGTAATAACAAAGTCATAAAAAGTGAGTCGAAAAAAATAAACGCTGTTCTTTTGAACTTTCTATTCATCTGTGAATCCAAAAAAAAAAAAAAAAGTATCACTGTTTCCATAAAGATACTGCTCAAGCTAGAAGAGTTGCACACATTGTTTCTGAACGCAGTTAAAGAGTGACGTCCTGACTCACCCAAAGCCTCTCTTACAGTTGGGATGCTGGCCTTCGTTCTCCAGCGCTTCGGGTCTTCCTCTTTGGCTGTTCCCAAGCCCTTCTCCATCTCTCCAGCCCTGCTTCTCCATCACACGCCGGCCCACTCCCTACAACACAGATCAGACAGTTTTACATGTAGTCATTTAGCAGATGCTTTTATCCATAGAGGACAATGGAAAGAATCAAAATGAACAACAAAATTTTTATTGTTATTGACAAAACATGTAAATATAAATGTATAAATCTTTATTTATAAATTTAATTATATATTATTTATTTAAAAATAAATTATATCAATATTATGTACATTTATTATTTATTTATTTATTTTTAATACACATTAAATGGTACATTTAATTTATTTTTTTTACAAAAAAAAAATGTAGACATAAAATAAAATGTATAGAAAATGACGTATACTTTTTGGTTAGAAAAAAGTGAAAGTAAATCCGACATACAAAATCTTGCAGTGAATGAAAGGGTCATGAACTGAGAAACCAAATTTGATCTTTTGATATATAAGAGGTCATTTTGCTATAAAAACATCCTGTAAGTGTCAGAACTCGAAACTTTCTTGTTAGACTAAAAACAGCTTTTATTGAAGCCCTGTCTGTCTGTTTAGCCCCGCCCACTGATTCTACATCGCTCCCTACTTAGCCTCACCCACCAACATTACATCACTGCCTGTTTAGCTCCGCCCACTGATTCTAAACTGCTGCTTGTTTAGCTCCACCCCCGATTCGATATCAGCCTATCACAGCAGTGGGCGTTTACTTCCAAACTCTACAATCCGCCACATCTATTCAAACACAGCGTTCTGATGAGGGGGTCAAAACTGGACAGAAAATAGCCTAATACTTCGAAATCAGGATGTTTTTTTCATGTAAAAATCTCAATGACGTTATAAGCGCAACATGTCAAGTCACCAGTCTTTATCTAGCTGTTTTTATGATGCAGAATGTGTCAGAACAGTCTAAAATAAAAATGAATGCAGTTCTTAAAGCCTTCAAAACCATCCAAACCTTAGTAAAGCGCTCGAAGCTGCCGATCTTCTGCTGGCGTCCCGGCAGGCCCTCCAGACCGTCCCGGAGCCTCCTTTCGGAGCGCATGCGCACATAATCTCTGGAGTCCATATCACCTCCGTCTGAGGAGAAACACACAATCACAGTCATGTCTGACGCTGCTCTTCTGTCACAGCACTCACAAACATCTGAGCGAGAACTTTACCTTTATCATAGTAGACGCTCATATCCACGTCCCAGTCATCTGCTGTTTGTTCATCGAAATCTGTGCCACATCAAAGAGAAAGGATTAGCAACATCAACAGAGAAATTAATACATATATGCTAGAAATGATGAGCCCACATTGAGCACTTCCCTATTCAGGGCCTTTTTAAACTTCATCAATAAGTAATGTGTTAAAAATTACAAAACCAATCCATAATGTTTAATATTTCATTTTTTATTCGTTATGAATAAATAGTGTTTGAGTCGCCTGGATTAATTACAAAAACGGTATATTACTGTGAATTTTATTAACTGAGGTTATAAGAATTGTTTATTGTTTTTATAAGCATTCCTGAAAATATAAAAACGATAAATGCAAATATAAAATTATATGAAATTAATTTTAAAAATCATTATAAATGTAATATTAAAAAAAAAAAAAATTATTTTTAAAAATATAAATGTAAATAAAAAAATACCTTGCTTTATGAAAAGAAAAAATTATATTATATATTTTTAAACTTAAATATTTGTAACTTTTAGTTTTTAAAAATATTGACAAAATAATGGATATTACTTTATGAAAAACAATACATATTTATACATAAAAATCTCAGTTTAACGATATAGCACTTTACAATAATGTTTATTAGTTAACATGAACTATACTTCTACAGCATTTATTAATTTAAGTGATCATTTCAGCATTTATTAATGCATTATTAAAATCACAAGTTAGTTAATGCACCGTGAGCTAACACTAACTAACAATGAATTACTGTATTTTTATGAATTAACAAAGATGAATAAATACTGTAATAAATGCTCATAACTATTGTTAACAAGTGACACCTTACTGTAAAGTGTTACCAAAACGATGACATATTTTCTTTTGGCAAGTACTGGACCAACAGAAAGCTTCCTCTATGAAGTGAAAACCTCTGTCTGTACCTCCTTCTTCCTCCTGCCAGAACTGAGCGTCTGTGTAGAAGACGAGGCCCGAGCCGCCCTTCTCCCACTTGAGCTCGATCTCTTCCTCGAACAGCCTCTCTTTAGTGCGCTCCTGACTGGTGACGTCCTCGTGGAGGGCCTCGTGACGCTCCCACTCCTCGCAGCGGTCATCGTCCTGCAGAAATAGACAAACACAGCATCTTAACCATGATCCAAACAGAGATGCAGCATACATGCACGAGCACATTTTATATCTAAATTAGACTACTATAGTTTCAAAATTCACAAACAATTTGTAAACAAAGCAGAGCTGCATGAACAATACTTTAAAATGTAAACATAAAATGATGCATCTAAGAAATGTTATTTATTTTAATCGCAGCCATACCTCAAAATAATTTTTATTTCGATATCATGCAGCCTTAACTCACATCATCAGGGCCAGACAGCTCCTCTTCACTTCCTGTTTCCTGTGACTCTTGACTGACAGGTGGAGAACTGGGTGGGTCCTCTTCGTCGGTTTGTGAGTTTGTGGGCGTGTCCTTATCTACTGTCTCTGCGTTTGTGGGCGTGTCCTCTTCGTCTGTCTGCAGATTTGTGGGTGTAACCTTATCTACTGTCTGTGAGTTTGTGGGTGTGTCCTTTTGTATTGTCCACAAGTTTGTGGGTGTGTTCTTATTTACTCTCTTTGATGTTGTGGGCGTGTCCTCTTCGTCGGTTTGTGAGTTTGTGGGCGTGTCCTTATCTACTGTCTCTGCGTTTGTGGGCGTGTCCTCTTCGT
>JAUCMS010000028.1:20775240-20786332 GCA_032357445.1 Enteromius radiatus | reverse complement strand
TGTTTTAATATAAACATAATAAATAAACACAGCATAAACGCATATATTATGTTAAGAAAAACTTTTATTTTGGATGCTTTTATTTTTGACATCTCTATTTTAACAAAAAAAAACTTTAATTAAGGATAAGAAGTGAATATTCCACTCAATATTCTGTAATATTTCTGAGAAATCTCCACGTTTCTCATTCCCTTGTTTCTGAGAGGAAGTGCCTTACAGAAAGCGCAGTGAAATGTGAATGTGTTCCCGCTCTGCTCCTTCAGTTAGAGTCGGGCAGCTGTGAAGGGCTCAGTAAAGATGGACACAGAGCGCTGGACACAGCATGCATTTACTGCACAGGAAACCTTTTGTTTCTGTCACAAATCATTAACCCTGTTGAAGCTGCGAGTAATTGGGCGATGAGCAATATTTCCATTCCCTTAATTAATCACAGAGAATTCATAATGTGTGTCTGAGTGGTTGCTAGGCAGACCAGAAACATAGAAACATTCATATTCACATATTAGCACCAACAAACAAAAATGTAAACCACCTATCAACAAGACAACAACAACAAAAAATAAATGGGTATTGATAGGAAGAAATATATATATATATATATATATATATATTTTTTTTTTTTTTTTGATGCTGTCAAAATAAAAGTTTTTGACATAACATATATTCGTTATTTATATTTTTTAGGTATATATACATACACCCACATACAGTATTTATTTTGGAATTATTTTTATAATTTATTTTTATATTTTATATAATATATAAATATATTTAATATATAAACATAACATTTATATATATACATAAATATACACAGCACTTTTATTTTGGATGTGATTAATCATTTGACAGCACTAATATATAAAGCATTAAAGAAACGTTTATCTTCACAGAAGTACAGTGCATGGATTTAATGAGTTTGTATGTTTCTGCACAGGCCTGTTTAAACATTATAACTTCACATCATTCTTCCTCAAAGCCTTTAATGAGCGCTCTGTCTCCTCATAATACACCTTTATATCTGTGAGAATGACAGATGAACAGCGTCTGTGTGAGAACATGTTCACCAGAGACCGGAGTCTGAGCGCTCGCTCATCATAATGTCTTCTCAAACTTTCTAGCAAGAACTAGTCGGGGATTTTGACAAAGTTTGTGGTTTGAGTTTTGTTTGGATATTTATAAATCATGGTTATATTTATTAATATTTTTAATTAGCTTTTTATTTCTTTATTTGTTTTTCCTTTTCGTTTAAGTTTTCGTAATTTTATTTAATTTTGTTATTTTTCTTTATGTATTTTAAAATATTTCTATTTAGCATTCATTTATTTCAGTTTTAGTGCTTTTATTTGCTTTTATTTTGTTATTTTTAAACATACCTATTTAGCTTTAACTGAGTTTTATTTCGTTTTAGTCATTTTGTTATGTGCGTTTATTTTATTTAGTTTTGACTATTTCATTTTTATTTAAGTTTCAGTAGTTTTTCTCTTTAATTGTTTTATCATTTCTATTTAGCTCTCATTTATTTTTATTTTAGTTTTACTACTTTTATTTTTATAATTTTTTCGATATTTCCATTTAGCTTTAACTGATTTTTATTTCAGATTTAGTTTTATTCACTTCATTATGGGCTTTATTTTTTTAAATTCTATTTAACTTCCCCCCCCCCCCCAGTTTTAATAGTTTTGTTATGCGTTTATTTTAACCATTTCACACAATACAAGTTTTTCACGTAATATTAATATTTTAAGCCTAATTTTCATGAGGATCGAAAAATTTTTTTTTTGCTAAATTTAGTTTCTCAGCTTTATTTCAATTAACAAATCAAAATATTTTTTCTTTTCCCTTTATAAAATGTTAACACTTTATTTTTTACGGTTACAGCTATTAGTTGCTTATTAGCATGCATTTACTAGAATATCAGCCATTTATTAATGCTAATAAAGCACATATTAATACCTTATTCTACATCCCTAATCCGACCCAATATCTAAACTTAACAACCACCGAATTTATTGTGGGAAAAGTGTTACCTATTCTGTGAATTGCGAACTATTTCTGTACAACTATATAGTTTTAGCTCAGTTTTGAGTAATTTTGTTATGTGTGTTTTTTAAATTATTGATATAACTTCTGGTTGTGTGTGTGATATGCATCAGACGCTCAGTGAATGTAAACCACAGTAAACCAGCAAAACCAGTCCTGAACCTGAACTAGTCTGGACCAGTCTGTTCATCAGATCTGTTCTCGGCCCTCGGGATCGGCTTGTCCGTGTCATTTCCGGAGCTTTCCTAGTATAACAATAACCAATATAATCCATAATCCATGATAAGTGTTGAAGCCTGACTCACCGGCGTACTTTGGGACGTTGGACTCATCCATGGACCAGAAGCAGTGGTCAAAGGCGAACACCTGTAGACACACACACACGTTAGCACATGCCTTACACACACAAAAGAGAACTTCAAGTGTTTAATGACACACACACACACAGAACATGATGCTGCTTGTCCTGAACACACTCTCATATCACATCATCAGTTACAAAGGTTTTGCATGATTTAAAAAATACATATAATATTACAATTAAATATTAGTTGTTTCCTCAACAGCTAACTGAAACAGGTTTAAGCTGAAGAGCTCGTTAAAATAACGACTTTGAAATTAATAACAACTGAAATATAACGATAAAGTTTCAAACACAAACTCTTTCCTTCTCACACAGTTTCTCAAACGGTAGAAACACACCAAAACTGCAAAACTATACACTACAAGGAAAAAACCCTGATGCGTTTGTGATATTTTCAATGCTTTGCAAGAGATGTTAGGTGTTTGTATTTAGGGTGTGCAGTTCTTGGATGTGTGTGAAGTGTTGGAAAAAAAGGCAACGTTTCGGAAATGTGAGTATTTGGGAAAAAAAACAACTTGTAAATTAATAATAAATATTCCAACTAATAAAAATTACCAAAAAAAAGGAAATTAAATGAAAACTAAAAATACAAAATAATTATAAATATTATTAAAAACTACAATAGTATTTGAATAATAAAAAACAATATATATATATATATATATATATATAAATAAAAACATACAAAAGTAGATTTTTCTCAAGCTTTCTCAAGATCAAGCTTCATTCTCTGTTTCATCAATAAATCGGTTTCAATCAGAAATGTATCTCATTATGGAAGAAAAATGGGCTGCAAAATGCATTTCTTATTGACAAGAACTTTATTTGATGCAAGTAAACCAGATCTTCACCAGCATATCTTCTTAAATATTATTATTTATTAATATTCTGAATTGGCATTTGAATATTTCAGTAATTTCTTTTACTTTATTATTTTTATTTTTATTCATATAATTTTTAAAAAAATATGTCTATTTAGCTTTAATTTGTTTTTATTTTAATTTAAACAATTTTAGTGCTTCAAAATATAATTTTTTTCAGTTAGTACCCAATGCAACAATTTAAAATTTAAATCTAATAATATTAATATTAATGCTGTAAGAATCATTATTTCAAGAATCTTAAAATTCCTATCCTATCTTTTATCACTAAATCATAATAAACGGTTTGCAAAATGCATTTAATATTCATTTTTTGTATGTTTATAATGTAAATGTCATGGGTTGGATTCCCAGAAAATGCATGAACTGATCAAATGCAAATCCTGAATGCAACGCAGATCGCTTTGAATAAAAGCATCTGCCAAATAATATACTTTTTTATTCAAGGCAGAATGAGATTAAATGGAGAGCAAATGTTTCTCCTGAGGAAAGCCTTCAGAGATTCAGAATAGATCTTAATGTCTCAATCTCTGTTTTCTAGTCTCAGTTGTGAGCTGCTCTGTATTGGTCTTCTGGCTCCAGACTCATAATCACTGAGTCCAGTCCGTTTTCATGTCTCATATATAACAAACTAAACACTCGAGTGTCCTGAGCTGCTAAAGAGCAGCGAGGGCTTTCTCCTGAGAGACGTTCTCACAGCGCTGGTGTACAGCAACGCTCTCAGCGAGACGCTGTGAATTACACACATAAATCTGGAGACGGAGGAAAGAATTCCAGCTTTAGTGATCCGTGTTTCCCCAGACACCAAACAACACACAACTCCTAACGCACCAGTACACTCATGTTCTTAAAACATTTCCCTGAGAGGCGGCGCTGCACGAGATATTAAGAGTCAGGTGTGTTTTATAGTTTAGTCCTGTTCCAGAATCAGTGAAATCTTCCGGTGAGATTATACTGCATTCAGTGGGTCGGGGGAATAATGTCTCATCTTCACTTTAAAAATATCAGATACTTGTTAAAGAGAATCGGAAACACATTTTTAAAGATCTGGTGTACCTAGATTCATTATTGCGATTGATTTATGTAATTATTGACCGTGTTCTCCCATTTTAAACCCCAAATGGATACCAAACCATTTTTAAAAAATATCATCATTATTATTATTATTATTATTATACCTACATTTAAATCACAAATTGATTGATTTTTATTTAATCAGGTTTTTTTTATTACTTCTTATATAGTGTTTATGCATATATTGGTATATATGTAATAATAATATTTTGCAATTAATTTAATATTTTATTAAATAATTTTAATGTAATATCATATTTTTATTTTTTATAATAATAATAAATAATTCAATGTATTTCTATTTGATTTTATTTATTTTATTATTTTTTATCTTATTGTATGTGCATATATATTGGCTTAAAAAAAAATTCTATGGTCAAAATTACATAGATTTGCACCGAAAACCTAGTAAAAACTTTTTTTTATTTATTTTTACCTTATATGCACATACTGGTATAATATTATTATTAATATCAGGATTCCATGCATGCTGGTATACACACTGCATATACATACATCTGTATTAATGTGTCTATGCATGCATACAGTAAAAATACTACACGAGAATAAATTTAATTTGAAAACATGAAAATTGCATTGCACTAATCTTTTCTTTTTCAACTGGTCTCATTTCCATATTGAGAAGCTGTAAAACACGAGTGTTTCTCAGTATTATTGCGTGTTTTATGAGCGTCTCTAGAGATCACTGGGCAACAGACAGAGTCTCTCGTCTGACCTAAATGTGCTCTGATTAAGAACAGAGAGAGAAGAAACAACCCTGCTTCATCAGATTCACCGCCCAGATACTCTCCTTTATACAGAAGTCTGCATTTGTTTGAGCAAATATACATTAAAAAATATGAAATATTATTCTAATTTAAAACAGATGCTTTGTATGTGAATATATGTTCAACTGTAATTTATTTCCGTGATGCGCAGATGAATTTTTAGCATCATTACTACAATTTCTGATTATTATCAATGTTGAAAACAGCCCTATTTTTTTGTGGAAACTGTGAAAAGTGAATCTTTTGTAACATTATAAATGATAAGTCCTGCAGCGAGGGAAGAGCTGTTTTCCAGTTAGTTTGTCGGCAGCGAGCAGCAACAATACAGCTTTGAGCGCTTTACACTGGCCCTGTGTGTCTCTGCAGCTCTTTGTGGACGTTCACGAGATCTCAGAGACCTGACACATTCACAGACGCTCGCCGGGAGATCAGTGACCGCATGCGGAAACACTTTCATGTGAAAAGCTGGAAACACAACGGTTTAGTGAGCCATGCTTGCATGTGTTTTATTTCTAGTGTCATGTTTGACGCATCAGGCTTTTATGGCTTATATAGTCTGACTTAGAGAGAACACAGAGGAAAAACAGCTTAGATTCATCAGCCATTACAGTTAACTAAAACAGAAACTAAAATTAAAAGTGTTCATTTATTTTTTAATTTCAGCTAGCTGAAATATTTGTCAAAACGTGATGCACTAAAATAACTAAAACCGAATAAAACAAAAAAACAGACAAAAACACGAAACAAAATGACTAAAAAATATTTAAAAATCTAATCTGATACAAAATATTAAAAGTAATTCAATAATACTAAAGTAACACCGCAGTAAAATATTTTTATTTTATAGATTAATTTTTATTTCAACTAGTTATATATATTATATTATATAGTTATTATATATATTTTCCAAAGCTAAAATAACTAAAACAATAATTTAAAAAAAGACGAAAATCAAACTACAGAATGACTAAAAAATATATAAAAATAAAATCCCATTCAATATTCATAGTATTTCAGTAATACGAAAGTAACAAAGTAAAATATTGTGATTTATAAATTCATTTTTATTTCAACTAGCTGCAATATTTTCCAAAACTAAAATGACTAAAATGGAAACAATTATTTAAATAAATAAATAAATTAAGAAGTCAAAAACATAATTAAAAAATAATAATAACAATTAATATATATATATAATTTGATGCAAAATACTTAAAGTAATTCAATAATATTAAAGCAACATTAAAAGATGTATTTTTATTTCAGCAATATTTGTCAATACATGATGCAATAAAATAACTAAAACTAAAATAACTAGTATTACAATAATGTAATACTAAAGTAACCCTGAAGTCAAATACTGTGATTCACAACCATATGTGTTTGATTAAATACTAATATGAACATAACAGAAGTTAACCTTCTTCTTACCTTTGGCTGTTTTCTGAGAGACGACAGCAGCACATCAGTTTCCATAAAGACAAAAAAAGAAGAAGAAGAAAAGACACAGTTAACAAAAAATAAATGACTCTCAAAGGAAACTATAAGCTACTGTTATACTTGGGGTCAGTAAAAAATGAAATGAATACTTTTATTCATTAAGGATGCATTATATTTATCAAAAGTATCAGTAAAAACATTTATAATGTTCCAAAATCTGTTCTTTGAACTTTTTATTCATCTGTGAATCCTATTGCTAATAATCAGAAACGTGTGTTGAGCAGTAAATCAGTGTATTATTCTGATTTCTGAAGATCATGTGACTGAAGACTGGAGTAATGATGCTGGAAATACAGCTGAACATCACAGAAATAAATTACAGTTTAACACAGATTCCCTCAGAAAACAGCTGTTTTACACTGTGATAATATTGCACTATTTTTTTGAACAGTTTCTATATAAACTCCAAGCTTGTGCACATTAGAATACATCAACAACTCCAATATGTGTTTCATGACTTAAAATTAAGACAACTCCTCAACCTTCTGAAAAACACTGATAAACATCAACTGTTTAATAATTTTTAATATTTAATATCATGTGGCTCTCAACAAACCTCAAAAACAACGACAATCAACAAGCTTATAACATCACGACAAACCCAACACGACAAACATGAAACAAAACAACATAAATCCAGTCAGCAAACAACAATCCTATCCATTTAATAAATAAAAAAGAAGTTATATTTATTTATTCAATTCAATATCTATAAAAAATTGCTCCTGTCACGCCACCTAAGATAGCGTGACAGCGGTCCTTCAGCCGTGGTCAGGGACTGGATTAGCGCAGGTCTTTAGTGTCTCCTTGCATTACTCTGCTGTTCACTGAGCTGTTCAGAGGTATTTCCTGACTGATCACAGTCTGAATGCACTCATAAAGCGCTCAGATTTAGAGATGAAAGTAAATCAGATCTGCTGTGTCAACTTCAGCTCCAAAACCTCTCTGAAACCCATCTGGGAAAAACTGCATGCAACTGTCATGCATTCAGCTCATGAATGAAACGCATTACAACTGTTGCATGTGATAGAATCTGGGAAAATATATCTTGCATCAAATTATGTTTCAAAATAAATAAAGATTTCTGGAGCACATTTTATATACTGAATTCTTCATGTTTTAATTCAAAGGCTCGCTAGTTTTGGAAGAAATCTCTAGTATTACCATCACCGGAGACTAAAATACTCCTCCGGTCACCACAAACATTTCCCAAGATCCTTCAGAAGAACTAAAAAAAATCTCTTGAATTACTTTCCCATACACATTCGATTTGATTTCTAAATATAAAAACCAAAAGAACAGCTTGGTTCTTTACTGAAGTAAATACAGAGCAAACACGGTCCAGAGTCATGCATGTTATTAAACTGAACACAGGAAGCAGTCATGTTTTACAGCATTAATATAATATCACGGTATTGTTAATATTGAATTAGATTTAGTTTTTTATTTTCTTGTTAATTGTATTGTTAAAAAATGTGTCATTTTGTTTCAAAAAATTACAGTTGCGTTAAATCTATTTGATGTTTCGTTAATTTATTTCTGTATTTGAACCTTTTTTGTTGTTTGAAAATGTTTCATTTTGTTTTAAAAATATTATTTTTATTTGTAAAAATATTTGTTTTAATTTTAAACTTAATGATTTAGTATATTACTTGTTAAATTTGCATTTCTCATGTGTATATATATATATTTATTAATTTTATTTCAGTTTATTCATTAAATTTCAAAAGTAATAATATATATATTACATATCTAGTATTTATATAACATTTATTATTTTTAATTTTAATTGAGTTTTTCTTATTTAGTACTTTAAACAATCAGTAAAAGTCATAATCTATTTCATTTAAGTGTGTAAAGGGCTTAAAATAAACATTCCTTGTTCACACAAATTATATAGAACTTTTTTGGCTGATAAACACAGACACAATATACATCAATATAATTCTACATTTAACTATAATATAATAACGTGGTGTAAACTAATACAACAACAGAACAGACATGGTTTAGTACGTTGTAATGGTTTTAACTAGTACTGCACCATTAGTCATGGTTAAGATATCATCACTAAGCTTCACATCTCAGCCCAGAATGACTTAATAATGCAGGCAGAAACAGAGCAGAGAGGGAATATTAGTTTTTCTGCTGATCAGGGTGTGTATGAGCAGAGCTATTGTTCCTCCAGCCCTCATTAGGGTGCATGACGGACGCCACAGACTCCAGAGAGATGAATAACTAGTGCATCGACCAGCTGACAGAACCAGAACCAGTTCAAGCGCTGCTTCAATCAAACAAACTCAATATATACTCAGTGCATATGTACTACAAATACACATCAGTTCGACACTGATCTCATAATCGAACACTTTAAACCAATCAATAAAATTATTTAATACAATTCAAAATATCAATTAATATTATTTTAAGTATTATTTCTATTTAATCATTCAAATCATGTATTATTTATTTATTTAATATTTAATTAACTAATTTTAATAATTATCTGTAAAACATATAATAAACAGTTGACAGAAAGTATTGTTTATAAAAATGCTACACATTTAACATTACATCAGACGTGGACTTGGTCCTTGTCCCAAATGCACAAAGCAAAAAATATGAAATATATATATATACACACACACACACACACACACATATATTTATATATATATATATATTCGTGGTTTTAAGTTGAAATTTCAGAATACACTCTTTTAATACACTGCATTTCTCTCAAATAAATGATTAATGTCAGTGCATGGTTATCCAGTGAACTAATGCATGCCTTTGGTATTAACAAGACCAATAAATTGCACTCCCCCATTTGCATTATCATACTTTTATGTATTTTGCAGACTCTTATCTAAACGGCTTACATTGTACTAAATGATACATGCATTCATATATTGCTCAGCAATCAGGCCCATGATGATCTTGGCACTGCATGCAGTATAATATACTGTTTGAGCTTCAGATATAAGCACACACACGCGTCAGAACACATGTAAAACAGCGAGGTCAGCTCAGGGCTGCAGGGAAACACACAACACTCATGACTAATCAGAAGATCCAGATGTTCTGCACTGGATTTGTGGGAGAATCTGCTGAAGGGCATTTCCATGCTGCACTGCACGCCGTTTTCAGTTCTGCATGCACAGATTCTGTGTGCACCCAGCTACTAAAACACAACACACTGAGCCGGAAGAGAAAGAGTTCATAACGTGTGCACACTGACACGGAAATGTCAAAGCTGAGCAGATCCGATTCTAAAGTGCACAGTACTAACAGTATTATATAAAAATGCAATAGTACTAATTTTAATATTAGGAATATTAGAACTCATTTTATCACACATACATATATACTTTGAATTAGATACATTAAAAAATCATAAAAAAATTTTTAGATACATTTACAGATACATTAATTAGATACATACAAATAATACAAAATATTTGTATATATATTATTAATTCAGATATCTATAAATAAATGAATAACAAATGCATATGAAAAATATTATATATAAGTTTTTGTTTTGCATGTGTGCGTTTTATATATATTATGTATATATAAATACACACACATTCAGTATATATTAAAAATAATTTACATGTCTATATTCATCTACTTTAATATATACAACATATTTTTCTGAAATATATATGTGTGTGTATTTATATAAACACACAATAAATATATACAGTACACATACATTATGTAAAAAAACTTATTTTATATTTTGTATATTTCATGTGTGTGTGTGTGTGTATTATATATATATATATATATATATACACTCACTCACACACACACACAAACTTACTAATTTTTATATATAAAAGATGTCTATATAAAAGGGATCTTTAAATATATAAAATATCTGGTGAATATTTCTTATCCAAACATTCTGACAGCAGGCATGTCTTTCAGGAGAATTACACAATCAAAGAAACACAGAAGCATCTGGAGTAAATGCTGCAATAACTGTGTACTATTATATCACTCCAGCAGACTACACTCACTCAACAGATACTGAAGTGAAGTGGAGAGGATTTTTGCCCAGACCAATCATTTTTACTTCATAAGACCTCAATTTATCACCAGGAGGCATTGCCTGATGTGCTTTTTTGACTCTCAAAATGCTGGCAGCCATTCACTTGCATTTTATGAGTCAGCAATGATCACAGTTTCAGCTAAATATCTTCTTTAGTGCTCAACTGAAGGAGAAAGTCACCTAATGTACATCTCGAGGGTGAGTAAATTAACAGCACATTTTCACTTTCGGGTGAACTATCCCTTTAAGGCAGAGGTTTCCAACCCTGCTCCTGGAGAGCTACTGTCCTGCAGATTTCAGCTCCAACCCCAATCAAACATTCCTGAAGCAGCTAATCAAGGTGTTCTGGGTTACTTAATAATTACAGACAGGTGTGTTG
>JAUCMS010000028.1:20732491-20744549 GCA_032357445.1 Enteromius radiatus | reverse complement strand
AAATCCACTTTTCTGATGCGTCATGCGACAAAAAAGGAAGGAAAGAGAGTTCGGCAAGAAATGGATTCAATCAATCGTGCATGTTTTACTCAAGCGTATTACTCTAGGAACCACGACGCTGACGGGCGCGCTCCAAAACAAGTCTTTTGTTCTGCACTTTTACTTCTCCAAACATGAGGGGTTTTTTCTCGAGATTTAACGACTTTTTTCTCGTTATTTAACAAGTTTTTTCTCGCAATTTAACGACTTTAATCTCAAAATGATTAAATTTTTTTTATTATTGCTTGGCCCTAATCCTCTTCCGTAGAATTGCGAGATATAACCTCAGAATTGCGAGAAAAAGTCAGAATTGACTAAACAATTAATAAACTCACAATTGTGAGTTATGAAGTCAGAATTGCGAGATTTAGAGAACAAAGCTTTATAACTTGCAACTGTGAGTTTATATCATGCAATTCTGAAATTGTTTGCAAGATAAAAAGTTCCAATAACCTTTTTTTATTTTTATTCAGTGGTCAGAAATGGGCTTCCATACATCATAGATAATAAAAGACGACACATTTTTATCATCTCATATGACTAAATATGACACAATTACCCTGATCTATTGTAATATAGTAATGGAATATAATAGTTTGTCACTGCAAAAGCTGAAATGATTACCTCGTTTTATTTAGAATAGTATTACTCAAGAGTTTAACCTTTAAAAGCTGAATAAGCCAACTGATTAACCGTTAAAAAGAAAAAAAAAATTTACCAATTGCTTAATCATTAGATCAAATAATTATCAAGCTAATCATGAACACATGCGTGTCACCACGATCATAAAAGACTTGCTGGATGCTGGGATCCTCAAGACTCTTACCGTTGGGGAAGGCGAGAACGCTGATGACCAAGAAGAAGGAGATGACCAGGATGAGACCCACCCAAAGGTTATTGTCAGGGTTTCCATCATCTCTGCAACGGAAACATGCGGTCAGATGCTAAAAAACCCCGCGCACACAGAGCCCATCTTCCTGTTTCTATTCCACCACAGTTTCACAATTCACACACACACACACACACAAGTCAGAGACTAATGCTTCAGAATAAAATAAATATAAATAAATAATAGAAAATATAAATAAGTTATTTCCTATTGACAACGCTGCTGAAAGGTTCTGGCTGGGAGCACTTTTATTTTCACCCAAGCAAACATCACTGGCTGATGATGATGATGATGATGATAATCAGAAATCATTTTATTATTGTATTTTAAAGTGTCACCAGCCACGTTTCCATTACCCTACAAATTCCGCAATTTAAAATTGTGAATTGAAAATTTGTCAATAGCCGTGTTTCCAAAACGAAATGCGAAATGACGATGTTTCCATTTCCAACAGCTTTTGGATATATTTATTCAAAGGAGGCATATGCACGTATTTTTACCATAGACTGTAAAAAATTATTTTGCCCATAGACTGGGCATTTTAACATGGAGAGTCAATGTGATTGACTCCCTTTTGGAGCCAGCCTCCAGCGGCTAGTCGATGAATGGCAGTTTTAATCACTTCCGTGTTGGTTTCACTGGAGGGAGCGGGAGGTTGCCGCTTGATTTTTACAGAAGCAGCACAGAGAGATACTTCAGAAATGTGCGTGGTCTGGTTGAAATAAACAAGCATCAGAGAATTTTTAATCATCTTCAGTGTCGTATCAAGTCAAGTCAAGTCACTTTTATTTATATAGCGCTTTTAACAATACAGATTGTAGCAAAGCACTGAACATTATCAAATAGGAGAACAGAGTGATGGTAATGAATAATGACCAGATTAAACTGTATCAGAGCCGGACTGACCGCAGACGTCTAAACATTAACGGCAGGCAAAGCCCCTTACACTTCGGAACGACCACATATTAAACGTGTTTTTGGAGGTTACATTACATTGAAGAATGACTTTTTAAATACACCATGTGACGTGTAAATGCGAAAAATTAAGTTAATTCGCAAAAATTAAATTGCAGTTTTGCGAATTATTCCTTTTTCGAATAGCCTCAAAAACCGCCTCATGCGAGCGTATCAACTTTTTTTAAATGATATTTGGGAGTTTTTGCTCAATGGACCTGTTTCCATTAGACGTCTTTTTAATTCCCTGTTTTAATTTGCGCAATTTGAAGGGTAGTGGAAATGCAATTTGTTTAGCAAAAATTCAAATATCACAAAAAAAAGTTTATACGGTGGTTTTTAGGGCTATTCAAAAAAGGAATAATATAATTATAATATAAATCGCTAAATTTTTTATGCTCGCATAAAAAGGTGTTTTTTCAGGCCATTCAAAACAGGAATAGTTAGACGGATTAAAAAAAAAAAAAAAAGGTAAAATAAGTAATTTTCTACTGAAATGAACAGAAATGAGAAATAACTCTATTGTCACAGGTTGTTTTTCATGTGTGTTGGTTGAAGTGACTCCAATAGTGAAGCGAGTTGAGGCTTGGACCCGGAAACAGCACTTCTTACGTCACCTAACAAGCTGATTGGGCTGGTTTTGATATGAAAACCTGGCAACCCCAATTGTGGCTGACCTTGTATGACCGAAAATTGTGGTTTTGGTCAGTTAAAGTGCCCCTATTACGGGTAATGAAAGGATCATAATTTGGTTTTGGGAGACCCTTAAATGCATAATCAGAATCTTGTAAAAAAAAAAAAAAAAAAAGTGTCCATTTATCAGTTTTTTTTCCCCCAAAATGAAAAATAAACCGTTTCTCATTTGTCTTTATAATTAGAAAATGAAATGACCAGAAGGCCATGACTAACGTAGTCGCTGAATAAAGCACATAAGCAACCTGTAATCTTTATCTTACTTCACATTACCCTGCATGATGCATGATTTGTTACTTCACATTACGGAAATCGCTGATCGAATAAAACCGTACAAGCCCCTGAGTGCGCGGTGACGTCGTTGATATTTTCATTCGTTTTCCCGGAAGTGAAAGACCCGCTAGCTAGAGGATCGCTGCGTTGACACCTACAGCACATAACTGACCCCAGCACAACAAACACAAAGCACTAAAAGCCATTTAGATAGCGCGATCGTTGCATGACACGGAACCGCGCGGTGATGACGTGTTGCTATAGTAACATGCCCTCATTGCGGTTCTTTGTGTGACATTGTTGTGCGTCACTCACCGCGTAAACGCGAAGTACATGAGGCTGAGCACGGTGCAAGTGAGCAGGGTGATGGTGTGAGGCTTGTAGAAGAAGTCGATGGTGATGTCCTCCACCTGCTGCTCGTTGATCATGCGGAAATGCATCCTGTAGTTCACATCATCTTTACTCAGGGTCCTGGAGCCGAACGCGGACGCCATGCTCTTTCCTCTCTGTCCTGGCTTCACCTTTGATTCACCGTGATGTTAGCGGCTCTCTCTCCCTCTCTGGCGTCTGCTGCACGAATGCGACCCGGATGACGGCCATGCATGTGTGCAATCCGGTCCCTAACGCATGCACAACATAAGCAGCTGCTCGGGGACTGAGATGCATGCACGGAGCGAGCGGAAAGATGGCACACGCTTTGGGGGAAAACAGACGATTCCTGCATTTTCATTGGTTTGCGTGCAGCCGCTACGGCAAGCAGAAAGGGCCAAACCGTGCAGCGTCTCGCGCGCTGAAGGTCACGCTGTTGTGTTGCGTGTTATTTAAACGCCAGCTCTTGGCAGACGTGGCATTGCGAGACACAGTGGCCCCAAAAAGTCAAACAAAAGCCCGCCCAATTGTTTAAAAAGTTTGCATCTAAAAATAGCACTTTTGTAAAAATATATAATTACAATTATCTCCAGTTGCATGAATGTTTTATTTTGACCCAAACATGTTTTAGCAGTATCTCTAACGTCAAACCAACTATCTTCTCTTCAAATGTTTTGTTTGCAAGTAAATAAATATGACATCTAACGCAGTGGCATTCATGCATTAAGCATACGACTGAAACGTCCAAATACGTCTTTATATTATTGATATATATTTTGGATTGCAGTATAGAGGTAGATATGTAATGTTGCATACAATTCTGCAATCCTCTAGACATGTGAAGTGTGGTGCGCCAGGCAGTTTATTTGCAAAAACATGGTTTTTGTGTTATATTTTTATTGTGTCAGTTATTATTTAATCAAAACAACCCAACTAGATATTAACTGGAAAGAGTTTTGAGTTGCAGATGAACTGTTGTTTTGTTGTGGTTGGTTTTTGTATTTTAACACTTCTTGAATATCTTCATGTTCAGCAGCATCTGTGGTTTTTACTAAAGATCCCTCTCTCTAGTCACACCAGTGTTTCACAGCAATGTGTTATAATGAAACCCTGTGTTCTTGTGCTTCTTATTAACAAGCATCACTAAAAACGTACTTGCATGAATGAATATAATAATGTATATGTTTAATACAATAATACAGTAGCTTGTCTGATTGCACAAACAGGTAATGAGAAGTACTCAGTACTTTAATATGGAGCAAATGCATTGAAAACATGTGGCACATTTACATTTATGCATTTAGCAAACACGTTTATATAGCGATTTACAGTGCATTCGAACCCATGACCCTGACACTGCAGGAGAAGCCATTATATACACATTAACCGTTCATCCTGATCAAACCTCTTGCTTGATGGTGATCAAGGGCTGCGTTGAAACAAAGACAAATAAAAGAGATTTCAGTGCATTGTCCAGCATGTTTTGTAGCTTTCGAACTGAATGTTACATTACCAAAGTGTTGAAGTGAGTTCGGCACACGGCTTTACTCTCCCAGTAGATCAGAATCAGAGCCAGAATCAGCTCGAGCCCACACAGCACACCGATCACCACCTTCAGCCCCACAAACATCTTATCCTGGAGCAAAACAAGGACATCAATGACAACATCGGCAGCACTTTACAAGTGTGTCCAAATGTCTGTTTGCTGTAACGTACCGATGCATCATCACTGTGAGTCTGTAAGAAGAAATACAGGAATGAGATGTACGGACATTTATGCAACTCTGAACTCCAATAAGTTCTGAACAATCCCAAATTACCGGATACTGATGTGTTCCACTATATAACGGACAGAGAACTATAGCTGTGATGGACCAGAAAAGGCTGATAATGTTAAATATGAAGGACAGCTTCACCTTTCAGAAAAAAAACAAAACAAGTTAAATAATTACATTTAATTTCAATAATGAATAAAAAAGGTTCTTGTTCTTCGATCGCTCACCACAGGCATGAATGGAGATTTTCCAGCTGCAAATGTCAGAATGCCGCTAGCGATGAACTGGAAAGAAGTAGTTGAAGGTTCAGAGACTGTCTGAGAGGTGAAAACTGAAGAATGGGCTGTAATAAATGTTCTCACCAGGGCACTAGGTAGGGTGTACACTAGATTGGGTGCACCGTATTCAAGAGTCATGAGGCTGCCGATGCAGATCACAAACACCCCGACACTGAGCTGAGCCGCCTGAAACAACACACGACAGCCGTAGAAACCTGCATCAATTCCTTTATATGGCAAAACATGTCCAAGTGGCCAAACATTATTTTTGTTTAGATGTTCCAAAATATATTTACGTAAATATATAGATAAAAGTGTAGTTTTGGTAATTTTTTGTATATTTGTAAAATTCGATACTATCACAATACTTGGGTGCTGATATGATATGCATTGCTATTTTTTTTTTTTTTACAAACGTCGGTATCGCGATTCGATATTGCGATCTTCAGGCACTTCACGATCCGATTCCAAAATGTTTCTTGATCTATTTTTCCCCAACTAATTCTTCTGCTGTGCAAATGCATCTTTACAACTTCACATCTTAACCAACATTGGATTTTCTAGGCTTTTTGCATAGCTAGTTAGTTAGTTAGTACTGCCGTCTTAAAGCAGGTGTAGATCCTGGTTTCATGATTCGGCCCAGTTTCACAAACATGACTTATCTAAAGCCAGGACTAGGCCTTAGTTAAATTAAGACACAGAACAATAATGCTGACTTATTTTAGGATTTGTCAGAACAAGATATTTTCAGTTGAGACGTGACTAGTCTTGTCTGTGAAACCGGGAGAATATCATATCATATGTAACCTGACGACTACTTAAAACAAGAACTTCTTTAAAATAAGTGTTTTTTGAGTATCTGAAAGCTAAAATCTATTTTTTCTCCCACCCCTAATATATATATATATATATATATCAGAAATACATTATAAAATATATTTTTGGTAAATAATCAATTAAAACAAATTATATTTTTATTGAGTTTTTGACATTTAGTGTATTAAAAAAAAAATGCATATGAGGTAAAACCAAAATATTTCAGATTCTGTATTATTTCTATAGGTGACTAATAAAATATCAATAAATGATCGTCATTGATCACGTGATGCTCATAGGAAACTCTCAGAAAAAAAGGTCCAAAGCAGTCAGTGCAGCGGCAAAGCATATACAGTCTGTCTTTGTACCTACTTACCGCTAAATGCTATATATTAGTATTTTAGAAGTATATTAATACTTTAAAGTACTTGTTATTGTAGCTTATGAAAGTGTACCACGAGTGTTTTGTACCTTTTTATGTGATAGTGTGGACAGGTTTAGTTCATGCAACACAACTTTCTACTCCAGCCGTTCTAATAATAATGTGTAATGAAACTGAAAGAAGCATTTTCACATCTGCTCTCAGACTTACAGCCTTTATTGAGTCAGTAGCAGGCATAATACTGGCTGAAAATCATTTAAGATGTTAAGATAGAAATGCTGGTGTTACAGAATCAGGGTCACAAATCAACCACTGAAACTGACTAATGCTCCAGATCAAATCTCCTGTGCTGAATTTACTCTGATGTTTTCTGTCTGCAGGTATTAACTGAAACCAAACTTGAATGATATTATATGCTTTTAAATGTTGCACGCACCCCGAGTTCCTTTGGTCGTCCTTTGAGAAAGACCTTGTAAGCATCCTTGAAGACGCAGGTGAATTTCTCAGGCATCAGATGACCGTCTCTGGCGGCCCTGAGGTTTCCCAGAGGAATGCTAATGACCATACAGTCATCCGGCTTGAACGTGTAGCGCATGTCTCCTTCAAAATAATAACAAATAACACTGGATTCATTCACGGGAGGTTTTCATCTGTACAGCGCACTCATCCAATGCTTTTTTTAACATCACGTAAACACTGCTACATTTCACTCAACATTATCACTTACTACTTTTTCCTACTAATGCGGTCTGTAATTAAAAAAAGTTATGAACCAACATGTTTCCAGGAACATTTATTTCTAACGTTCTCAAAATATGACATGTCTCAATGTTTTAAAATGCTACTTAAATGTAGATTTTTTGAAACATTACTTTAGTTTTTTGTGCTGTAGTTATGCAGCTGGTTTGCCGGTAGCTTACTGTAGATTTATCTTTATCACATTTAACGGCAATCTCTCAGTTGCCAGTAAATCTACGGTAAGTTATAAATAGAAGTAATACTGTAATTTCTATTTAATATTTTTGTTGTTAACTGTAAATGAAAAAAATAAACTTGAGAACCATGTTTAAAGTCAAAGTTATTACTAAACAATGATTTGAAGTTGTACGTTAATAACGTTGTCAAAATATCGGCACAAAAACCTTATTTATGTGTCATTTGTGGAACTTTTTCATTAACCCAACTAACTTTTTCAAATGTAACTGAAATGTTTTTAAATGTAACGTTAGCGTTATTCAAACGTTACTCTTAGCTTGTTTCAGAATGTTCGGAGATCTTCAAAAGTAGCGTTCCGTAAGGATTCTAAAATGTAACATTTCCTTTAATAATAACACTCTAACATTCTCTCTCTCTCTCTTTACTAATGTTTGCAGAAACAAGAAAAACATTTATTATTAAATAATTAAAATCTTAAAATGTATCATTTTCTCTCTCTCTCTCTCTCTCTCTCTCTCTGTTTAGTGAATATAGCAGTATTCTGGAGTAAATGAGTAGATAGTGTGTTAGTTTGTGGTAAAATAACTATCAGACAGCTGCTTCCTTCTTCAAGCTCATCTTTTAACACTGCACCAGTCTTCTCCACACATCATTTTAGTCATAAATGTGCTATTATGTTGGAATTTTACTCAATAAAGTCATGAAAAGTAAGTCGACCCACCCCGAGCCCACCCACTCTTTACAGAATGCCCAGAGAGAGTGTTTTATCTCTGTGTGTGTGTGTGTGTGAGGAAGTCTGGATTTAATTCAGCAACTTATAATACATTAAATAAACAGAGATTGATTCTTCTGAAAGCTCTAAACACACACACACACAGAGATCCTGAATTGGATCAATCTCTGCGTCTGACTCTGTTGATGTGTGAGCGTAACGCTGTGTTGTTTTTAATGTTAAAATGTCTTACCAGAGTCCAGATGAAGAGCTTCTTCTGTTCAGATAGCAGACGTTTCTTTGAGAAGCGCAGCTCAAACGATCACTTCAGCACTTCTCTCTGCACAGTTCCTACTTTTTTTTTTTGACCAACCACATGAAAGTGGCTTTTTGGGTATCGAAAAAAAAAAAACCCAGTGAAGTGACACCATGATCTTTTCTTCACTATAACACGGAAGACAGACTCAGCTCGGTAAGACGCTCGCTAACATTGCATTTATATGTACTTTTACAGAAATGAAATGGAATATTTTCAGAAGATGTAGAGTTATGTTATAATGATAAACATCTAAACCAGAACTCTTTATGAAATGAAATGTTTGAAACATCGCAAGATTCTAAACGAGATGCATGAATGTATTTTAATGAAGGTTTTATTCATAGTTTTTAATGTGCTTTTGTGTAACATTTGGCTTCTTGCAAAACCAGCAGACTCAAATGTACTTTCTATCTTGTGAATCTGTTTGACCCTGTAAAGAAAAGTCACTTCAGATTGACTGAAGCTGAATTAAACTGGCATTGCAACGTCAATAATACTAGGCTGACTTTTTATTAAACTCAAATTGTTTTAGTTAAAGTAATGGAAAAACATGTGCTGACCTATTTCTTGGATTATAATAAATTACAATACAGTGAAATATAACAAACAGCACATGCAAATCCATATTTTCTTTTAAAAAAATCTCTGAATACATTGTAAACAAAACCCATTTTGAATATGTATAAACTTTTTAACATTTTTATGTTGAACCAAATAGGCTACAAGTCATTGAAAGCTAAATTTAGGCTATTTTTTAAAACTGAAATGTAATTTTATGAGTTAAATGAAAAAAACAAACATGTTGACCTTTTAATTCTATGATTTTTTACAGTATACTTTAACGAGGATTCAGTGCATGTTTACAAACAGACGTGACTTTTTACAAACTTTTTCTTTTTATTTTGCTTTTGTAAATTATTTGAAACTGAAAACCTAGCGTCTTGAATCTTGAAAAACGAAGCAGAAATGGTTGGATATGCTGTGTGGTGAAATATTGATCTGTTCTGTGATGCGTGTTTATGGTCAGAATATGGCCAAGGCGAATATTGAGATGGACATTCAGAGACACGAGGACTCTGCGGGAGGAAGACTGGATGATGAAGGGCCCCTGATCAAGTACTATAGGGCCAGTGAGGTTCTGCCGGGCCCCGTGCCGGCTCTGCAGAGGCTCCTCAGGAAGGGACCGGCCACCTGCGCTGTGAGACACACACACACACACACACACACAGACATTGTGTTAACTATAATAACCAATCAACATTTGGGGCCAGGCAACGGTTGCTAGGGTGTTCGATGTTGTTGCTAGGGCACTACTCTATGTGTTATATGTGAAAACAGGCTGAAGGCTGACATTAGATTTAACTTTACAGTAAATTTAATAAACATTAGCACCCATTACAATTAAAAAAGTACCCCGTTTGTGCGCTAAAGAGCTTCATTTAACAAAATAAACTTAGTTTTGTTTGTATAAATGAATGCACTTAGGTTGATTCAGCGTTATTAATATTTTTGACTCGAGTCAAAGCAGTTAACTTAGCCTTTTTTAGGGCATAATGTACAAATGATATTGTCCACTGTGTTGTGGTTTAGGGTTTAATGGAAATACTATATTTTCTTCATGGTTTACAGTGTGCATTATTTATATATTGTATATGTATTTATTTTTTTCAATGTATTAAAAACAAAAGATGAATATAAATATATGTTAATTAATTAATAATAATTTTGTACATTGTAGAAATGAGCTAAATTATAATAAATAAAATATTTGCATAAAGAAACTTAATATTAATCAGATGTAAATATATGAAAGGTATGTGTAAATGTTGACCTGCAGGCCGTCCAGTCGTCCAGCGGGATCCTGAGTTTTGTGATCGGGGTCGTGTTTGCAGTATCCTTCAAGATCGATCTTAACATGCTGACTTTATTCCGGATCCCCATCATCACTGGAATCATGGTGAGCTTCATTACTCTCTTTGTGCCTATTTTCATGGCGAGAAATATTACGGCTGAATTATATCATGTATCATTTATCATTAACTTTTAATAAAACTGGTATTTAACATTTCTCAATGAGTTAAAAGCAGTATGTACAGTATAATATGTGTGTGTGTGCTGTGTTTAGTTATTACGTATTAACAAATACAAGCACATGTAAATATTCTAGGGTTAAATATTCTAACGGCGATGATTTGAAGGGGTTTGTGATTGTCTTCTAGTTTATCTTTGCTGGAGTCTTATCCAATCTTCTCTACAAACACCCCGAGCTTCTACAGGTCAGTGTGTGTGTGTGTGTGTGTGTGTGTGTGTTTAAATGAATTGGGTTTCTGGGAAGTAAAAGCAGCGTTTTTTTGGTTTTTGTTCCAGACTTGTTTGATGGCTAACATCGTCTGTCTGCTCATGTCCGGGATCGGAACCATTCTCCTGATTGTTGATCTTTCACCCGGTGGAAATACCATCCAGAACAAGGTACAGTTATTAATACTCAGCATTCAACATTTGACTTTTATTAAAAGCATACAACATGATTTCAAATGCAAACATAACGGATACATACATAAACATTTTTAATTATTGAAAGACACCAGATACAAACTTTAGGAATCTTATGAAAAACATGAGCAGGTCCAAATTAAAAGAGGGGGGGAAAATGATATATTTTTAATGTAATATATATATATATATATATATATAATTTGTTACTACATAAATACATATTAGTGCAATTAGTTGCAATTAATCACATCCAAAATAAAAGTTTTAGTTTACATAATATTATTATAAAAAATTAAAATATTTAATTTGGTAAAAAAGTCATAAATCATAATGCATTTCATAATAATTTTTATTATTATTTAAAAAATAATGACAAATAATTTTATCAAATACATTTTGCATTAGGAATATTAAACCTATTTGAAGGACATTTAATATTCTTTGCATTGTGCTGCTGTTTTATGACAATTAAGAATATTGAATGACTGTTTTCAGTGACATTTATTAAAATGGATGAATATACCTAAAAATATACTTTAAAATGTATTTTACACAATGTCTTCATTGCATTACAGTGAGAATAATCTGCTTAAAAATGAACACTTCTAAAAACCAAATAGGGATTTCTGCAAACTATTATTGAATGTTTCTTTCTTTTGATTGTGAGATAAAATATAACCTGAATATGTGCTCTACGCACTTTATGAAGTCAATGCTGTAGATTAAAACGAAATGTAGGACAATAGCAGAGTTTTGGTGTTATCTGATGTAAAGCTGAAGTGTGTGTGTGTGTGTGACACACAGATGGAGGTTCTGGTGCTGTGTGTGACTCTGATGGACATGATCATCGCAGCCGTGCTCATATACTGGTTTTACAGAGAGAAGCGTGATCATAAGCAGTGACCTGATAACTCAGCGCTTCTCACGCACACAAGAACAGAATTAAAGAACTAAAGAAAGCAGAAACACTCGCGGCCTGTCGTGAGAATAAACGACTGAAGACAAAACCTGAAGAAGTAAAGCCAGGATGCTGTTTCTCGTCTTTCGTTACTCGTGAAGCTATATTCTCTGTACATATTTTCACATTTATGCACTGAATTAATGTATTTCTTGAATTCGAGTTAATA
>JAUCMS010000028.1:20694477-20709852 GCA_032357445.1 Enteromius radiatus | reverse complement strand
GCTCTTCCGATCAGATCAAACAGCTTTAATAAATCAAAACACTACATCACAGGCATCTAAAATAACAGATCATTTCTCTTTTGACTGGTTTAAATATTTATGATTAATTCATTACAATTTTGATTTTAGGATTTAATTATTTGATTTTTTCATGAGGTTTAGATCATTTATTGTACAGAGCAAAATTAGACATTGAACATTTAACAATGAAATTCAACAAAAAACATGGATAATTAGAATAAACTGACTAAATCAGGGATTGTTCTTTTTAACAATAACACATTCACATATTCATGGTTCATGGGTTAATGTTGACATGACACGCAGGTAAACTAAATATTTAATCTTGATATTTTTTTATTTATTTACATTAGTTTTATTGAGCAAGTATTTAATTTTTCATGTTTTTATTTTAAACTATTTTAATTTAGCATTTTTATGAATGAATGAATGAATTATTAATATGTTATTATGATTGTTTTTAATTTACAAATGAATATTTTCTCTTAATTTTACATTTTTATGATTTCATTAATTGTTAGCAGGTATTGTATTTTTGATGGTTTTTAATTTTAATTATTAATTTATTTTAATTTAGTATTTTTTTGGTTTAATTGTTACTTTGATTGTTTTTAATTAACAAATAAATACTTTCTTTTCATTTTACATTTTTATGATTTCATTAATTGATGTTTTTTTATTTATAATTATTAATTTATTTTAATTTATGATTTAATTATTAGCATTGTATTTTGATTGTTTTTATTTTAAATTAATTATTAGTAAATTTAATTTACAAATGAAGTATTTCTTTTAATTTTATATTTGGATGATTTAATTCATTTTAGATTATTCAGATTTTTTTAATTTTTATTTTTATTAATTATAGGCTTTTCATCAACTCACAGACTCTGGTTTAGGTCCTTTACTGTACAAATTTAACACTGGAAACAAAACAAACAAAGAGTTTAGATCCTTTATGGCATGTAATAGTGCTAATAAGAAGATATTTTCTGGTCCCTCTTCTCTCATATTCAGCGTGTTGGGACTGATCATCGTCTCAGAGTGTGCTCACACAGGCCTCGTCTCAAACCCCCAGGACAGATTTTCCTTCAGATGTTTGACATGAAGCATGCACACGACTATTAACATGCTTTACACTCAAAACAGCAGTGTGTGAACAACACACACGCTTTCAGACATCACCTGAGACATGTCAAAGTTCAGAGAAGCGCTCACGACTTTCTGATGTTTCTGGCTTCAGCGAGCAAATATGTGAGTGACAGATCTTACATAACTGTGTCAAAGTCCTCGTCACTCCTTTGTGATCAACTGAGAGACTAACAAACCAAAGCAGAAACTATTTCAAAAAAGAAATAAAACTAAATATAACATCTTTTTTTTTTTTCATCTAGTTTCCGAGGTAACATTTCCCATTTTAATTTAGTTTTTAGTTGATGTTTAAAAAGGAAAAACTTAAATATAAATAAATGAAAACTACTGGAAATAGACACATTTAAATATTACTAAAAAGAAGCATTTTTCAGTTTTGTGTTTTTAACATATTAGACCTACGAATAAGAGAATGTGTGCATAATTAAAATAATTATAAATAATTAAAATAGAAATATTGTAAAATATTTTATAATTATTAAAGATGATAATATTTTTATACATAAAACTTATTTATTTTTTTCTTTATTTATATTTTATGTCTTTTTTTATATATGCATTTATTTATATATTTAAATTATGTATTTTATTAATTAACTCTTCATATATTATTCATAAACAATTCTTATAAAAAAAATTAATTAACAACAAAAAGGTTATTAAAAAAAAAAACACAAAGGCTGTTTTGGTCACCATTGACTTCCATAGTAGAAAAAAAAAATCAATGGTGACCAAAACATTCTTCAAAATATCGTCCCTTGTGTTTGGAACTACTCAAGGGTAAGTAAATTTACATTTTTGGGAGAACTATTTCTTTTACACACACACTTTTTCACAGCGAGGCCACAGAAGAACCGTTTTTGGCTCCACCTTTTTATAATCTGAAGAACCTTCTTTCATCACAAGGAGGCTTTTGTGGAACAGAAAGGTTCTTCGGATGTGAACGGCTCTTTACGGAACCATTTAGACAAAACGTTCCTCTGGGGTCCTGCGCTGCTCCCCGGTGGTCTTACTCCAGACTCACAGGTTTGTGTCAGAGACGGGTCTCACCTGAAGCTCAGAGAGAGCGGTGAAGAGCACAGAAGACACGGGCTGCCCGCGAGCATCCACGAGAACCGTCAGACCCAGACCTCGCTTGTCTCTCCTGAAAACACACACACACACGAGACGCTCAGAAAAGGCCTGCGCTCGCTGACAGAGAGCTGCAGAGTGTGTTTCTCACCGCAGTCTGCCGCAGTAATAACACAGAAGCTGGCAGATCTGCTCTGAGCTGAAGACCGCTTCCGTCCAGACCTGATTCCTGCTGATCACCTGAAGAACCGCCCTGCCGCCGCGGTCCTGGTTTCCTGCGTCCACACCAGAAACACATCAGCTCTCCAGCGATGCATGGTTTGTTATATTTGACTGAGATACAACTAATAAAATATATCTTCATGGAACATTGTTTTTATTCTTGGCATTAAATCATTTTGAGCCATGCAATGTATTTTTGGCTTTTGCTACAAATGCTGCTGATTTTAATGATAAACTGTGATTTAAATGATAAACTGTAAAGAGAGAAATAAGTCCCAGGTTTGCTGTGCTTGTTTGCAGATCGATATTATATTCTACAGTTATATTTTAGTAGATGCTTTTATCCAAAGGGAGATTAATAATACATATTATCATAGGTATTAATAATAAGAGGAAATAATAATAACAGTAATATAATTTAATATAAAATTGATTTTTATAATTACTGGATAATAATATTAGGTTTAAAAAATCAGTATGTCTGTACACCTAACCCTAACCTACAAAGAGGAGATAATAATATTATCATAAATAATGGTAATAATAATAATAATAAATACTAGGCTACTAATAATAGTAACAAGTATTAGTATATTATTATAACAAAAATAACCCATCGTAGTTATATAAATAATTATAATATAATAATAATTCCTGTTATTAATGATTATATTATATTATAATTACTACATAAAAATGAAATACAAAATAAATAATATTAAATATAATTGCTGCATAAAAATGAAAGAAAAAATAAATTATAATATTAAATATAAGAATTATTACTAAGATAGTAGTCATAATTAATGAACAAATTATAACAATTATAAATAATTTTATAAAATAATAAAATAATTAATTTTATATAAAAATGTATACAATAATTCTTAAGATTATTAAATAGAATTACTAAAATATATAATTAAAATACAAAATATTAAATAAAAAAATGAAAAAAGTACAAATGGAATATATAGTATAACATAATTATTATGATTATTTTACTGTAAAATTACAATACTATCACTACAATACAATACACTATTTTTTCTCATTTCTTTTGCAATGACCTTTAAAAAAGTAGATTCATTTAGTAAAATTTTTACAAGGAATATTATATGCACATTGATGTGTGTGTGTTGATGTTTTGGCGCACCGGGGAGCGTGAGAGCGCCGGAGGTCAGCAGCTCCTGGTTGACCTCTGTGATGAGCGCGGGCAGAGCTGGAGGACAGACAGCAGGGGGCGCTGAGCACTGAACAAACTCCTCACCGCTGGTACTGATCCTCCCGTCCTCAGAGACACCTGAACACACACACACAAACACTCGGGGTTAGACAGAGACTTTTCCCAAAGACCAGTTTCAGAATTTCTCCCCGTCTCGTATGAAAATGTATAGAGATGTTGTAATAGTAAAATCTGAATTATAGAATTAGTTCAAATAACATAACTAAATGTTAGATGCATTCAGAAGCTAAAAACGCAAATAATGAGAATTTACAGGATTGAATGCGTTTCAAACTAAATATAACAAACATTTAAATGGCAGAGATGCAAACAATCATTTGACTGTAAAATCTGAACTGAACTACACTACCGTACCAAAGCTTTGGGTCAGTAACTATTCATTTTGAATGAAATTAAGACTTCATCAAGGATGCATTAAATTGAGCAAAAGCGGAGATTCAAGATTCCTCTTTCAAATAAATCCTGTTCTTTTGAACTTTCTGTTCATCTGTGAACCCGGAAAAATAACATGCATGACGGTTTCCACAAAAATATGAAGTATGAAGCATCAAATCAGCATATTATTATGACTTCTAAAGGGACTGCAGTGATAATGCTGAAAATTCAGCTGCACATCACAGAAATAAATTACAGTTTAACACACATTCACTTAAAAGGCCATTCTTCTAAATTGTAATAATATTTGACATTTTTTACTGTATTTATGATCAAACAAACTCTTTAAAATACAATCTTGCTGACTCCAAACACTCATGTATGTAGAGCAGATATTGAACAGACTGTCTGGAAGAAAGACTGGGTTCAGGTGTGACAACCGTGAGTCACCACAGAGACCAGGTGTGTGAGACACACACACACACACACACACACACACACAGTCTGTGGGCCCTCAGGCTCTGGTTTGAGGAATGCTGCGGCAGACATTCCCAGCTGAAGCAGATGTTTGTCAACTTTCTCCTGAATCCAGAGCCTCTTCCAAACCAGCAATAAAAAATAACATCTAAATAAAATAAACTCCCTTATTAAGCTGTCCTGGAATTGAAAAAACATTTAATAATAAATAAAATAATAATAATATATAATAATATATATATATATATATATATATATGAAATAAATAATAATATTATTTATTAATAATACATAAATAAAATACATAAAAATAAAATAAATAAAAAACCTGGGATAATTAATACATTCAGAATGCAATTAAATGTTATAAAAGTATGTTGCATGAATTACTTAAATGAACTGATTCACTAGAACAATCAAAATTTCCAATGCTATAAAAATGTTTTTTTTGGATCAGTTCATTTACACAAATCATCTGAATGAACTGATTCACTAGAATGATTCATATGAATTTCTTATAAGTTTGCTTGTTAGTAAAGCTGTGTAAAGATGACTACTAGTTGGAAAGCACAGGTAGTCACTGGGAAAGGTGTCGCTGCTGATAGACATTCAACCAACGCTGTTCAAAAAGCCACCCGACAACATTTGCCTGACTTTGCATACGTCTCTGAGAGTGAGGCCGAGCTCTGGGGCATCATGGGAACCAGTTCAAATCACAAGGGACCTACTGAAATCACAAAACCACATCAGCCGTAATCTGATCCAGCCTCAAAGTCATCAGCATTTGTTTGCTGAACAAAGTGTACCTGACCCCTGCTTCGCTCTGGCTTTGTAAGAGGACAGATATAACGTGGAGATGGGCTTTACTCTCTAAGCCTCTCTCCAGCATCCTCACCGACCCGACCGGACACAAAGCTGCCCATTATGATGGAGGCAAAGCATCTGGACGAGAGCTGGGAGCGGAGCAGGTGAGATCCTCCCTCAGGTGGGTCACCGGATCCGTGCTGGCCTCCTGCCCAGACTCAATGGCTCTGATTTTCATGTATGGGAAAGAAAGCCAGGGAACAGAGGGACTCTGCAGAATCCCAGATGGGAATTTACCTAAACCACTCCGTCTCTGTGTGTGTGTGTGTGTGTGTTACACAGAGAACGAAAGTAAAATGAGAGTCATGCAGAATGAATTCACCTAACACCACTTCCTAACCAGGCTTGCTGTGACAGGTCATATTTTTGTTCTTACTCTTACTCTGTACAAAGTAGTTCATTATATCACTCAAGCAGACTATTCAGATGATAATTACCCATTTAGAGATATGTGGATTGGTCAATAAAAAAAATACTAATAATTATTATTATTATAATTATAAATTATATAATAATTGGCTAATTCAACCAATATGCATCTAAAATTACACGTATATATGGTAGTCAACATTTGAAGTATACATATATATATATATATATATATATATACACGTATGTATTATTCAACTACATTAGAAATACAAATATTTAATCTTATTATGTATTACAATAAAACGTTTTTTGAATAAAATATATATTCAATTAAACATTTATTAATAAATTACAATAACAGAAATGTAAATATTATAAAATGTAGAAATAAAATATAATAAACATATTTTACATATGAATACATATTCAATTAATAATAATAATAATAATAATACTGTCAGTATATATTAAATAATATATCACATATATATATATATATATATATATTGACTTAAAAATCTATAATAAATAATAAAAATAATGTTGTTTTTTTTGCCAGTAGAATGTATATCCTACAAAGTCATAAACATGGGAGTAAAATATAAGCTAATTTTCATTTTTGGGTGAACTAACCTTTTAAATACAAATATTTTGTACATATTTAATAAATCGTTAATATTACTTGTAATTATTCTTCTTATTATCATAAATATAAAGTATCTTAAATACATATGAAATTAAGTACACATTTTTAAATAATATTTTATTATATTGTTATTGGTTTGTATTTTATTTATTGAATTTAAAAATTAATTTCTTCTCTTTTTTTGGATGTCCATGTCGTGCATCATTTAATTGTGAGTTGAGTGGATCACAATGAAAATAAAGTGACTGACCAAGTATAATGTCACTTGGCACAACTGGATTAATATGATAAAACTGTTTTTGCTCACAAATGTATCTGGTCATTGCACAGTAAGGACATGGTGTTAGTGATACAACCCTTTCACGTAACAAAACAACCCAAAATCTTAAGAATGCTGGACAATTTGGAATTTCCTGCGGATAGACCCCAAACACACCCCTGGCCTGCAGCGCTGGACGGAGGGCAAAACGCTCTTTCTTTTAAATGCTCAATAGCAGGAAGAGCTAAATAAAACAGTGCAGTCTCCCTGGCATTGCATTCAGTGCAGTATCGTGCCTTTGGGGTACAGCAAACACTTCGGAAAAACCGGTACCGTCTATAACAGGGCAGGGCCACTGAAGCATTCCAAAACACACACGCTATTAGCCCTCACATGCAGCCAGTCGCAAGCCATAAAATCATGCCAGAGGAATGACAAGCTGTCTCCTCGGAAAATCTATGCTTGTTGACAGTCCTAGAGTTTGCTGCAAGTGATAATTACACACTCTGAAGGCCTCGGGCAACATGATTTGATAATAGAAGCCTGTTCTAGTCTTGTTCTTTGTGGGAAAGTATCATACACAATATGCCCTGCAGCATTCTTCATGTACAAAAGGGGTCCAAACCTATTCCTGTATGGCCACTGTCCTGCAGAGTTCAGCTCTATGATGTTAGCAACACAAAGGTCATGGGTTCGATTCCCAGGGAATGCATGAAATTATCAAATGCACACCTTGAATGCAATGCAAGTCGCTTTGGATAAAAGCATCTGACAGATGCATGAATGTAAAAGTCACTATACATCAAGAGTGATCACCCCTGAACTAATCAGGTGTACAGACTCACTAGAATCGTCCACTCAAGTGTGTTAGCTAAAATCTGCAGGATCTTGGCCCTCCAGGAGAAGAATTGGACACCTCCGATGCATTTCGCCAAAGCATTGAATTCATCAGAGCATGATGTTAGCAACACCAAGGTCATGGGTTTGATTCCCAGGAAATGCTAACTAATCAACTGCATTAATGTAAAAGTCATCATACATCAAGGGTGTCCACATCGCATTCATCCCATCAACAATTTATGAATCTCTTGGGAATCGAACCCATGACCTTGACATTTCAAATGCTACGATTTGAAAAGGGTAGCTTGTTCCAATCTTGTTCTTGTTGAGTTGGCCCTCCTGAAGCAAGACTGATCACCCCTGTTGGACGGTTTGTTGATATTTTCATCTATGGATTTAGCAAATGCTTTCATCCAAAGCAACTTGCATGTATGCATTTGACCAGTTCATGCATTCCCTTGGAATTGAACCCATGATCTTTGACATACTAATCAACCAATTAATCAAGATCTGCAATGGTTGGAGCTAAACTTTTGGCACTCCAGGAGCAGGACTGGACACCCCTGATGTACAGCATGGTGGCATTCATCTATGCATTTGGTGGACTCTTTTTTCCAAAGTGACTAGCACCGAATTAAAGATATGCATTTTATCGCTTTATGCATTCCCTGGGGATCGAATCCATGACCATTGTGGAACCAGAACTGGCTCTTAAGGCCTAATGCAGCATGATTTGATAAGGGAAGCTTTTTCTGGTTTTGTTCTAAAACAATCCTAAACAAGATGCTCTCCCACATTCTTTATGTACAGAAGAGGTGTCTGAAATGGTTCCTGGAGGGCCAAATTAAACACACCTAACCCAAATAATCAAGGTCCCTTCAGACACAAACATTCATGCAAGTGTGTTTGCACCGGGACTCAGCAGGACTTTGGCCCTTCAGGATTTATCCAAAGTGACTTACATTGCATTGAAGGTATGAACTTTATCAGTTCATGCATTCCTTGGGAATCGAACCCATGATCTTCACATTGCTAGTGCCACTACTAATTAGGGAACCTTGTTCTGGTCTGGTTTTTGATGGGAAAGAAACCCAAACAAGATACTTTGCTGTGTTTTTTATGTACACCAACAGTGCCCAAACTTGTTCCTTGAGGTCGCTGTCTTGCAAAGTTTAGATCCAATCCTAATTAAAACACACCTAATCAAGGTCTTAAGACTCATTAGAAGCTGTGTGTTTGCACTGGATGGAGCTAAACTCTGTAGGACACCCCCTGAGACTTTGATTGCATTGAAGGTATGCATTTTATAATTTCATGCATTCCTTGGGAATTGAACACATGATCTTGACATTGCTAGTGCCACAACTAACTAAGGAAAGCTTGTTCTGGTCTTGTTTTTCTTGGAAAAGAATCCTAAACAAGATGCTCTTCTTTTGCTTTATGTACACCAAACTTGCTCCAGGTGAGCTACCGTCTTGCAGAGACTTATGTTGCATTGAAGATATGCAACTGATCAGTTCATGCATTCCCTCCGAATCTAACCCATGACCTTGGCACTGGAATAGCAAACTACAAACTACAAGTTGGCAATTGTTTTTACCTGAGTTCTCTTTGTTACTCCGTTTCTCGATGCCAGGAAAGGCCGCCTCCAAGTCCAATTTTCCAAAACGAAATGCATAACCATTCATTAGTTTCTTGGGAAGGCCACTACCGGATCCACCGGAAGATGACCGAGCCCGGTGGCCTTTAACCTGCAAGACCTTGTTGGCACGTTCAAGAGATTTGGAGCGTCTCTCGCCTGGACTGAGCTCTGTGCTCTTGGATGGATGGAGGCCGGGAGAATCGCTGCAAGATTCATCTCCTCCCAGCCACCCACGAACACAGATTCTCCGAGGGATCGGCTCCTTCGGGCCGGAGCCGCGACGTGCTCCCGACTCTGACTCAATCCCTTCCTCAAGAATTGATTCGGAGCTGGAGCCAAGGTTCATAGGGTTCTGCAAAGCCTCCATGTAGGACTTGCGGAAAAGCCGGCGCGACTCGAAAGCAGCAGAGTCTCTGGGATGCCGCTTGCGAAGGCCGGGATTGCTAAGGTCCGTGCTAAACGAGAGGATTTTGTGGCCGATTCCACCTCGAATGCATCCCTGATCCGGGCTGCCCAAGGTGGGTGTCTGGGGAAGGGAGTTGGGAGTCTTTTGCAAAGGCGAATTCTCTGAGTGCAGGGAGCTGATGCCCATGTCCGTGAGGCTCCGGCTGAGGACTGGCTCCGACACGGTGGACTCTGCACCAAGAGAGTCTCTTGAACTGAGCGTTCCAGTGGATCCGTGGGTGCTGCAGGTACTGAGCTGCCCCCGAAGGGTCCCACCGTTGCTCCGTGCCTGCATGATTGCGTCGGCAGTGCTGGTCACGAACAAAGGATTGACCACGTTCTTCCAGGGTGTTCGGTAAACCACGGCGCCGGTGCTGAGGAGGCAGTTCTGGAGAGGGTGCAGGTTTCGCTCACGCGTTACATTCTGCAAGAAGTCAGGCGTGAACACGCTTCCGTACATGCTCTCGGCCACAGGGATCTCCGTGATGGCTTGCCCGCTCCCTGACAGGCATTTTATGACCAGCTTTGCAGCTTTGCGGCCTAAGGGAACCACCTGCAGGTAGAAATCTCCCTGCCGTAGGCGAACTTTATGCAAGGGTGCGAGTTGCAGAACCACCTTCTCATGCAAACACAGCGGCCATCCCTCGTGGTACAGCAACAGGCCTTTGAATCGCAGCTGTGGAAAAAACAAACTGGCAGATTAAATGCACATTTCTTACAGGCACAAGCATCAATATGCAGTTATTTGCAGTTTGCAATCAGTCTTGAAGCATGCAAACAATTAGAACATCATATATATATCGTATAAAATATATATCTAAAAGTGAAATGCATACTAAAAAGAAATATTTGCAAAAATGACACCTAGGTGGCATACTTTTTCTGTATTTTTGTTAAATTAAATAAAATTGTTCTTGGGGGTATGCATTACAAGTAACACGAGTTAAGTAATCAGATTACTTTTTTCAAGTAACTAGTAATGTAACGCATTACTTTTTAAATTACAAGAAAATACCGTATTAATAATAACTGAATGGTAAATAACACAAATATCCTTTATGTATTTAATCCCATTTATTAAACAATGTCTTTGCTGATGAGCTTTGATTATTAAATAAAAATCAAATGATGTGAAAGGGCTTTTACATTTACCAAAAATAAAACTTTTTATATTAAAAAAAAACAAACAAGCCAGCCCAACCAAGCAAAAAGTAAAAATAAAAACCCTATAATAATACCTTAATTAAGTCATTTAAAATAAGATTTATGTAATACTATGTAAATTAATGTAATATTAAAAAACAAAAACGTTAAATAGTAAAATGGTAGTGAATAGTAATGCAGTATGAAAAAAGCACAGTATCATGGTACATCAAAAAAGAACTTCACTACTTGTGCGCTTTACTGCTACTGAGAAGCAGTTAATTTAGTAGTGCTGTTAGTGACTCCCTAATGCCACGCTATAATGATACTGATGATGCAGCAGGAACCCATACGCTTCAGCACGCTGAGACTCCCTCAGAGATTAGGCCTGAGTTAAATGAAGCCGCTGAGCGCCCTCGTCTCAGAGTAACAACAGCAGCGCTGAATACAGGAGCGTAAGGTTTCAGCTATGTGCTCACATAGCGCTAACCTGCAGAAATACAAAGCCTCCCTGAGCAGCTCTTTCATTTCAGCCTGATCCTCTTTGCCAAGTTCTCTGCAGCGAGCTCACAACACGATCTGCTTGGGCTGTTTATCAGAGCAACACTGAACCCTCTTTCAGCTTCCCTCGCATGTTCCCACTCTCGCAAACTCTCTGAGAGAGGCTTCAACTTGTTTAGCTGCAGCTTTTCAAAATATTCAGCAAACTTGTATAAAATGCATTACCAGTCTATTAATACACAATACTGAGTTTAAAGATTGAATGATGCATCACCATGCAGGTCCCATAATAAATAAAAGCATGGACTTTATGCATAATGTACATACATATAAAAACAAACAAATATGTATTTATATATTTATTTGAATATGTACGTAAACGCATTATGCATAATGCAACAAAACACATTTATTTATTTCTATTAGTCAATAAATACAATTTATATTTATTATATTATACCGGCCATTCATGTAAATGTATTATGCATAATGCAAATAAATAAATAATTCATTTTTTTGTATTTATGCACAATACATTTGCATGCATATTCTACAGTATAGAAATTAATAAACACATTTTATTTTAAACAATATCTGAAACTTTGTATTACAAGCACCTGCTAAATGAATAAATGTAAATAGATAAATGTAAATAAAATACTTCTGATACTTCATGCGTGTGTCTGTAAAAAAAATGTATTTTGAATGTGATTAATCATCTGACAACAAATGTGATCTGTTAGTAGATATTACCCACTGCTTCGGTGAAAAGCTGACAGTACTCACACAGGCGTCCTGTTTTATGGTCTGTAGGATTCTCTTGGCGGGCAGCAGGAAGTCAATGAAGCAGCGCAGGCCGTCTCCTCGGTACTGTCTCTCCACTACACTGAAGAGCTGCCACAGGACGGTGGCCGCCGAGGCGCTGAACGGAGGAAACAGAGCCGATAACACGCTCTGAATACAGCGGTCCAGTGACTCCGAGTCCTGCCACACATCACACAATCACAGTCAGTCTCAGCTTTCTTACAAAACTCACCATATTTTTGTTTTATAACAGAGCAACGAAGCTTATTGCCATTATTAGATATAATAATAATAATAATACATCATCTGAAAAAAGCACATATATCTTAGCTCAATAGTCAACCCAGCCTTGGCATTCAAAAAACTTGCTTATATGTATTTCATTTGAAAATTATTATGCATAATACAAACAAGAAAACATTTATTTTGCAATATATATATATATATACAGTATATATGCATATATGAGCAGATAGTAGTTTTGGATGATATGCTCAATTTTCATATCATCTTGTTGCCAGCCTGTATATTTTCAGTTCACACAATAAATGAAAACTTCACCAATACTAATGATATTTTCATGCTAATTTACTAATTATTTACTTAGTTTCATTGCCAGAAAGTGAACCAACTCCAGCATAAAAGCAGCTTAATTACGGCTGGGCGATATGGCCTAAAAACATTATCACAATAGATAAATGTTAATTTTATTTTCTTTAATAAAAGTATGAAGGCAGAATTTTGCTCCAAAGTGAAAGTTTCTAAGAAATGGATATTTGATAGTAATAGCTTGAGTTAGGATGTAGATACATAGATAGAAAAATATAACACAATATCGAGTTTAAAGATAGCATGATGAATTTCCATGCTAGTCCAAAAATATTTGAAATGAAATAAAATGAAAGCCCTGCAAAACTGTTTTGACCAATAGCAAAAATATATTGAATTGCTGAAATGTTGTGGTCACTAATGTACTGCAGGACCCACAAAGCATCACACGAGCGAATCAAACCCCAGTGACGGAGCGCAGTGTGATAGTGTAAACAATGGCAGCATGTTGTTTTTGGTTTGGTTAGTGAGACGGTGTGATGGTCACAAGTTCAATCCCACAGTTCCCAGTTACAAACACAAACTGCAGGATGTCAGGAGGTCACGGGACACTGATGAGACGGGAAACACCTGTCAATGTAGCGTCAGCGACTGGACAATAACAGGCGGATGGAAAATCCTGTCCCTAACGCAGAGCTACATCATATCTTTCCAGCCGGATGTGTCTCACAGTATCCTAGACTAGAACAACCCCGAGCGGGCCGGTCAGCTTTAGGGTAAAGGGACAGTTCACCCAAAAATGAAAATTACTGGCTATCTTAGGTGTATATGACTATGGAGGTACTTCTTTTCTCAGCCCTTTCAAAATAAAAGTCCTGCCCTACAAGCATCGGCCAAACAGTAAAAATATTGGTCAATACCAATACTAGAAAAATGCCAAATATCAGCCGATATATTGGTCATGGTGATATATATCAGTCAACCACTAGTCTAAAGTGAATATAAAGTGAATAAACTAGTCTTCATCAGCTCACCTAAAAACATTCATTAGTTCAAACTGGTTCTTCAGATCAATGAAAGAATCAGTCATTCAATAACTGAAACCCAATATCACAGGATGCTGCTATTTCGGCTCATTTCTATTCAGAGTGACTGTCAGGCGTCTGAAAGTGACTGAGTAACTGAGTAAAAGACGCTTCAGTCCAGGTTCATCTAGTTCACTAAAAAGAACCGGTTCAAAAGAATGATTCGTTTGTGAATCAGACATCACTCCAGACCGTTTGACAGAGTCTATGGGTTATAATATTGTAAATAATGTTGGGTTTCTTGCACAGACTGATCGTTTATCTTCATAAGCTCTCAATATATTTGATGTTATGTAACCAGAAGTGCTTGTTTGACTCTTAAAGTGCCGGCAGCCATTGACTTACATGGTATGAATCACCAAGCAGCTAAAAATCTTCTTTACTGTTTGCTTCTTTTCTTTACAGTGGATGGCCTGAGGATACGTGAACGAAACAATTCCTTTTCAGGTGCACTATCCCTTTAAACGGGCAGAGGAGTGGAGAGAATGGAAATGAACTTGGGAAAAGCCCAGGAAAAATCCCCAGCAAAGCTCTGGCTTTAACTCTCTCTGTTTGTTCTGCTCTGCTGGCCTCGTATTAGACGATGACAATGTGCCGTCCACATGCGTTCCCTCCTCCACAGGGCAGCCATTGTTCTCTTCTCCTGCAGAAAGCCTTTATTGGTGCTCTAGGAAACTCAATCACAGGGAAGAGCAGAACCGGCGTTCGGAGGAAAGGCTAACAATGGGAGGAAAGCCAACATCATTTCTAACATCGTTTAACCGTGCTTTTTTAGGTTACTGTGGCATGCTGCAAAATAGCAGCTTGGGCAGGGCAGGATTACGGGCCCCGGGGCCTCAGGACTGTCAGGAGCCTCCGAAGCCTCAGGCCACAAGACTCTAGACTGCCAAAATAAACTGAGGAACAGGGCCCTTGCAAAGATGTATATATACTGTATATATATATATATATAGCTTGTATATATTTATCAACATAATATATATGTGTGTGTACTGTGTAAACTGATTATGCATATAAAAACCCACACACACGCATGTATATATTTCAGAAAATATATTATTAAAAAAATTATATGAATATGCATATATGCATGTAAATATATTTAGATTTTTTTATATATTTTTATATATATATTTTTTTATATATACTGCAAGTGTATTTATTTATATAATAAATTAATCATGATTGTTTGACAGCACTAATGTGTGTGTGTGTGTGTGTGTGTGGTAGATTTTTCTAAATAAATAAATAATGTTTATATATTATTTATTCTATTATTTAAATAATTTACGGTTTCATATAAACGTAAAAACAACATTTTTAAAATGCATATGCATAAATAATATAATATATCTACTGTATATATAAATCACATACACATTCACACCCAGTATATATTAAAATATAATAAATCATTTTTTAAATTATATAACATTTTACATGTTATTAAAATTACAGTCCATATATATTTAGAGCTGTCAAATGATTAATCGCATCCAAAATAAAAGTTTTCTTAACATAACATATGCGTTTATGCTGTGTTTATTTATTCTGTTTATATTAAAACACACACGTACAGTATATTTTTTGAAGGTATTTACATGTAAATGCATTTATATATTTATTTTCTTATATTTGATATTATATCTAAATATATTTAAT
>JAUCMS010000028.1:20661883-20676873 GCA_032357445.1 Enteromius radiatus | reverse complement strand
TATATATACATATTTTTATGAAATACATACATGCATGTGTATTTATATATATATTATATACAGTACACACACACACACACACACACATTTATTTATGTATTTATTTTTTTATTAATATAAAACAAAATATATTAAAATATATAATATTAGATATAATATATATTGGAATTTGCAATATAACAAGATTTTTATATTTTCTAATTTCATTTTAATAATTTAATACTGTACATAAGCAAAATTAGCAAAGCATATACATTTCAGCTTTCTCCATTTAAGAGCACAGCAGCTGTTAACAATGCAGAAACAGTCTGTATAGTAAACCCGTATCAAACACAATATGTAATCTGCATTAGCACGGTAATAACATTTCCCAACATCATTACAAGCGTTAATAACAGCATTTAACGAGCTCTGATTGACAGAACGGGACGTGCTACATAAAGGTCACATCTGTGTTTAATGTGTGTGAGATCCGCAGCCATCAATCATTCACGACACACTCAAACACAACCACGTGCCAGCAATTACCACTCATAACACATAATAATCACCAGAATTACAACAACTCGCATCACAGCGTGAACTTAAGAGTATTTACAGATCAAATAAGCAGTCATAATCCAACATACCTGCCCATATTTGCTCATTTTTAAATATTATTGTCATTGTCTTTCATTTGAGCACCAACCAAAAGCTTGGAATAAACAGTGTCTCAGTTAAATATGTGATAACCGTGTCAAAAATGAAACAATGCAGTGAGTCAAATCTACTTGTAAGCAGGTCACATGACTGTTCTTGTGCTAAGTGAAAGCCAGTAGGCCAAGCACTGAGCAAACAAAGACAAACGCAACTTTAATGCACTTTTTCTGTGGTTTTATTAATGCCACAAATGCTCCTCAGACACAGGTGCCTGATTCGAAAGGACTCAAATTAGAGCGGAAAGCAAAAGCGTCCCTGTTTTGTTTTGGAAGCCCGGTCCTGAAATTAGTGAACTATTTTCCCTGCGGATTCAACTCAAGAGGCTCGGGGCTTAATCAAGTGGAAATTGGGGAGAGACAGCGGGGGTAGAAGGACAGAATGAAGCAATTGTTCAACTCGCTCTTTGATGTCACTGCAACAAAATATCCAAGCACAGGCAAACTCACAAATAACGCTGGCTATGTGCGATCAGATCAGGAATTTCAGCACTGTAAATGCAATCTGTGCTCTTCATTACGAGGCAGATGTATGTATTGTGATATCTGAGCTCCCTTCAGCATCTCAGACAAACTCCCAGCGCCTCTATTGTGTCGCTGAGCTTTTCTCATGCGTGCGTCTGAATGCGAGTCGGAGCTGCAGATAATCACATTTTCCTAAGAAAGGCTTAGTCGTGCAAACTAGCACAACTGTCTCGAGAAGAACAAGAGGACATCTTCAGCAAAAGAGCTCTGGGAACAAATGTGCTCAACGCAGCTGATGCTTAGAGAACAGGTGGATGATTATGATATATACATAATTAATGATAGTGTACTCGCAAAATAAAAGTGAATGAGCTGGAAGATTAACATTAGAACATGTTATCTGGTCTTTAATAATTAATAATAGTTCAAAAACTTTATTTATACATTGTGCATGGAATTATATTTACTGAAAAATTCATTTGTTTTCTCTTAAAACTTCCTAATATAATGTTCTCAAAAGTTTTTTATAACATTTTTTTTCTTAAATGTTTGTCTAATGTTTTTTAACATGCATTTGTTAAAGTTTTCTGGTTTTTAAGAATTGTATCAAAATTATAAAAGCATAAAATGTTATTTATACATTATTCATTGCAACATTTTTTCCTGAAAAATTAATCTAACCTTATTTATTAATTTATTATGTTAGTATAGTAAAATTTATATATATATATATTTACATACATTATAATAAAATGTTGTATTAAATGTTACTAATAGAATCTTTATTAAATGTTTCTGATCTTTAATAATGTTAATGTAAAAAAAAAGTTTTTAATACACATTTATTGAACTTTTTTCCCCTGAAACATTCAAAAAATGTTTTCTGAACGTTACTAATAAAACGTTTGTCAAAGTAATCTTAATTAATTTCATTAATGGAACATTCATAATTTTCCTGAAACATCCATCTAACGTTTTTTAAATGTTATTAATATGTTTAATAATGCTCACAAAAGTTTAGCACTAAAACATTATTTAAACATTGTTCATGGACTATCTTAGAATGTTACTTATTGTTTCAAAACATTCAGATAGCATTTAAAAGTAACATTCCCACAACGTTTGAAACATGACACAAATGGAACGTTCGCTTAGTGTTCGCGTAACCAAAAATAAACGTTTGAAATCATTTTAAAAATGAGATGTTATGAAGTTTTCAGAACATTGAGGAAACGTTTTTATAACTTAACTGAAGCGTTAGTAAAACATTAGCAAAACTGTGCACTAGCAAGGATGCAGGGAGATCTGATATTTACATTTGTGCATAAATAAGTTCTCAAAATAACCAGATATTGAGCGATTAATCGACCTGGGTGATATATCATTCGATCACTAATCATATGTGACCCTGTAGCACAAAACCAGTCATAACTGTCCATTTTTGAAAATTGAATAAACAGCTTTCCATTGATGTCTAGTTTGTTATGCTAGGACGATATTTGGCTGAAATCTGGAATCTGAGGGAATCTGGAACCTTTAAAGTTGTTCTAATTACATTTGTAGCAATGCATATTACTAATCAGTAGGAAATTTACTACTTACATTCATGCAACATGTTCTTTACTTAATAGCCTAATGATTTTGTTGACAACGACACGTGCTACTTATGACTGCTTCTATGCTCCAGGGTCACAAATATCACCCAAATGCATGAAACCCAAACTTTCCACAGCATGCACTGCGTGTAATAAAGGTTCCCTGCTGAAACAACCTGCCTGGCCTCAAGTTCTCAGCAAACCAGTTCAAGCTTAGTAAAACACGTGCTATTCTATATTAACCATGGTAACTGGAAATATAAACATGTTTGCACGGTCTGTTGAGTTTGTCAGGTGGTGTATTGTAGTATCGCTCTCTTACCTTCTCTAGAAGCTGCGCGCGCGCTGAGCGGCGGCGCGTCGCGTCAGTTCCGTCGCGCTGCGCGCTGATGAAGGAATGCGGGCGAGCGTGTGAAAGTGCGACGCTAAACTGGCATTATTTTCTAACTTCCACCCAATTCGACTGAAGCAGGCCGTTGTCAATGGCAGAGGAGGTTCTCTCGCGCAGCACAAAGTAGGCACATTTGCATTTCTCCGACCCTCCCCTCGCTTTTCAGCGCTGTTATTGTGTGGCGCGGTTGGGGTCCTTATTTGGCCCCCGATTAAATCCTCACTGGCCCGCTCTCAAAAAACGCCTTATAAGCAGTTCTGCTCTGACACATCGCGTTGTTTTCTAAATGCTCTTCGGAAATCTACTGAATGCATCGAAACGAGTTCACAAAAAGCTTTAGATGTTGTTACAAGAGAAGGTATTGGAGCAACAAGTGTCCTAGTAAAAATGAGAAGATACTCGAGGCCCCATTTGAGGTTCCTCAGACTGACAGAGAATATGCTCTTCTCAGAGTTCCTCAAATATCTTCTTGTGCACTTAAGGAGATTCATTATATCTCAAGTCTTTTCTTTAAGATGGGGTTTCTGGAGGACAGTCTCCAGAAGTTTCCACCAGTGTGACAATCAAAATGTCTTTCAGAACATTTTTAGAATAAATAACCTATGAAAATGTTAACATTTAATTTTTTTTATATATATATATATATATATATATATATTATTGTCTTAATTAAATTGTAATGCTTTTTGCTAGAGCCCAAAAGGATCCAAAATTAATTATTTTTAGCACATTTTATCATACAAAATTATATTTACGGAATTGTTTAAAAGTGTTTAAGTAAAAAAAAGAGGCAAAAATGTTCAAACAACAAAGAGTTAAGTCATGAAAGTCAGACGCCAAATGCATTAGATGTATTTTATTAAAATATTTTTAAAAAACAAATGCATACGTATAAACCATGATAAATATGCATATGCAGAATAATCGTACAGTAAAATGTTTATATTCATATAGTTTTCTTTTTTTTTTTTAAACATAAAGGATATTTTAGCATTCAAACTGGCAGTGGTGATATTTCCTCGTTCAGTCCATGGCAGGAGAAATAGCCTTTTTGTTCAGAAAAGCTACAGAGCAGCACTGTTCACCTGAGAAAAATACTTAAAGAGACGCCATCGCACAAAACCACATCCGAGTGACAGAAACCTGCCGCCTAGATTACACAATATCATCATTTTTAATATTATGGGGTCATTGCTTCTATGCAGTATATTTCATGACCCCATTCATACATGTCTGAATATACTGGATAAAATCACATCAGTTTCCTTTATTATATTTTAAATAATTTCAATAGGTTTGAGTGCTGTATTGATTTTCCCTGGGTCTTTAATTGAAATGTTTCAAATTAAATATGTATATACTGTATACACACTACCAGTGAAATGTTTGGTATAATAAAGATTTATTTTATTATTATTATTATTATTTAAAGTCTCTTCTGATTTGCTTGATTTCTGAAGGATCATGTGACACTGAAGACTGCGAGAAATGACGTTGAAAATTCAGCTTTGATCACAGAAATAAATTACAATTTACAATATATCGCAATAGATAATAATTATTTTAAAAGGTAATAATATTTCACAATATTGCAATTTTTACTGTATTTTTGTTCAAATAAATGCAGCCTTGGTGAAGAGAAGAGCCTTTTTCAAAAACATGTAAAAAAAATCTGAATTATTCCAAACCTTTTACTGGAAGCGAGTGTGTGTGTGTGTGTGTGTGTGTGTGTGTTTTACTGATAACGTATTTATATTTTTATCCTAGTGTCCTCAATGTAAAATCCTTTTAATGAACAAAAGTCAGTTTCATTCCCACACACTTGATAAAATTGCACAGATCTATAGAAGCATAATTTCAAACGGTGGTTACAAGATACTAAAGGAAGTTGACGTCTTAATGTAAACCTTAGCTCGATTTGCATTCCGTTCATTGTGTAAATGATTACAGTATAGTTAATAAACTTAATAAGTGCCTGAGTTTGAGCAGAGCAGGTTTCTGAGGATCTGATATATGCTTTTATAGAATTACTCGCTGACATCAGGAAATGACATCACAAACCTGACCGTAGAGCTGCACCATTCTGGAGAAACTGAGAGTCAGGATTATTTTTTTAAATCACAAATCTCTCACAAATCTGAATTTAAGACAATGTGTCATTTACTAAATATTAACTGCTGCATTCTATTTTAAATTCATTTGTATTCAAAAAAGAAAAGTTTTTGCTTGCATAGTATATGTATATTGATTATGTATATAGAAACACACATATTATTTGATGTATTTACATGTCTATATTTATATTCATAGAATTTATATTAGAAATAAAAAAAAATATATAATATATAATCTTTTTTTCTGAAATACATGCATGTGTGTGTATTCAAATATACATCATAAATGTATACAGTACACACACTTAACATAAACACATAACAAAAAATAGTTTTGGATGCAATTAATATATATATATATATTTCATGAACTTACTGATATTAAAATGATGCAAAGTAGGTTTGAAGGAATGATTCAGCGACTCGCTCATAAATACTTCACTTGTTTCATTCCTGGATGACGAATCCATCTAGTGGTGAAAAATTAATTATCATTAGATCCATCGATTGGTTTATTAATGGTGCAGCTCTATGTTTATAATGGTGGACTCTGTGTTTGTGTTGAAGTCATGTCTGATGGTAATGGTGGTAGTGGTGATGATGATGGTGCTCGTGATGATGATGGTGCTCGTGTCTCTGGACCACCGGCAGCACTAACCCAGCGGCGTGTTCGCTGACGGGCGACTGGGTGTGTTTGGAGGGCGACAGGGCCTGTTCTCGGGCCCTGGCTCTGGATCTCTTGCTGTGGCTGTGCTGGAGAACCGCGGAGGGCTGAGGAAGATGATACACATCCGTCGGAGAGACACCGTGACACCTGCTGCTTCTGGCTGCTGACTGGATGCCTCTGGAAGTGCCCTTCGGGGACTTGACGGACTGGGGTCCGGGGCGTACGCGGGGGTCCGGGGCCACACAGGGGTCGGAGAGGACCTGAGAGCGCCGCTGATGGCCGTGTGTCTCGGGCTCGTGGGAACGAGAACGGCTCTGATCGTGTGAGGACCGAGACGGCTGCTCTTGCTGGACCGCAGGAGGAGAAGAACCTCGATGAAGAAGAAAATTGAGGGGGATATATTATATGCTTTTTAATCAATAAGATTAAGGAATTGTATTTTATAAAGGATTAGAATAATTATCAAAGTACAGAAAATGTATTTTATAAACAGTCAGCACAATTATTAAAATTAAAGAAAATATATTTTAAATATAGGAAATAAATAATATAGGGAAAAAAATATTAAGGAATTCTATACTATAAATAGAGCGCAATAATCAAAATAAAAAGAAAATTGAGATATATATATAGGTTTGGAAAATTATTAAATATATATATATATATTTAATAATTTTTCCAACCCTTTTTACATATATATATATATATGTATATATAAAATAGGTTGGAAAAATTATATATATATATATATTTAATAATTTGTAAATATATTTCCATTTTTTTCCATTTTCTTTTTATTTTGATGGTTGGAATAATTATTAAATCTACAGAAAATATGTTTTATGAACAGACAACACAATAATCAAAATGAAGGGAAATATATGTTAATAAAAAAAAAAAAGGTTGGCAACATGAACCAAAATTAAGAAATCAAAGTTTATGAAAGGTTTGGAAAAATTAACAAAAATTATATTTATATTTTATAAAGGGTCAGAACAATGGCCAGAGTTAAAGAAAATATATTTATAAAGGGTTACACAATGAATTATGTAAAAGGTTGAAAAAAATTAAGGAATTATATATTTTATAATTATGAATTATAAACGTATATTATATAAAGGGTCAAAACAATGATCAGGATTATTAAGTAATAATGGATAAAAATGGATAAAAATGAAGGAACTTTATTTTAGAAAAGATCAGCAAAATTAAAGAACTATATTTTATACAGGGGTCAGAACTGATCAAAATTAAGTAAATTAAATTTAAATTTAGTTTAATTTATATCTTATAAAAGAACATTTACAAAATAATACTATGGATAAAGAAAATTCAGTTTTCAAGAAAATTAATAAAACACAATTTCAAAAATCAGCATGAATTAAAAGCAGCACAACAAATACATTTTGGAGTGAAATTGGACCCTGAGATTCCCCCTTTGATTTCTAATCTTTCAGCAGATTCTTACTGTCAAATCTGGAGGTGTAGTTCTCTATTCCCGCCAGATCCAGGTAATGGTTTCGTCTCTCTGTGTTCTCGTCCACACAGTAGTGATTCTGACCTCTGTCAAACACACACACACACCATGTCACGTGTTTACAAACAACACAAACACTGATTCATACACACACGGCACACAGCGACTCACCTGATGTGTGTGTGCTCCGCCAAAACCGACTCCATGCGACTCAAGCGATGGTCTGAAGCAGGAGCAAAGATAGAGCAGACATTACAGCAGCTTCAAATCTATCTTATTCAATCAGAAATGTATTCTAATTGTAATAAAAAACTAGAATAGTATATAAATTAAAAATGACTAAAAGTAAAAATGTAATACTAAAAATTTAACAAAAATAAAATGAAAACTAGTGTAAAATAATACTACAATATCAAAGAAACAACAAAAAAACATATTAATGCAATATAAAACATATATAAAAATAAACCACATTATTTTCTCTCAAATTAAACCTAAACTGTAACATTAAAAAAATGACAAAAGCAAATAACTAAAATCAAAAGGAAAACAAACAAAAAAAGCATTAAAGCAAGCTAATACAAAACATGAATGAAAACTACAATAGTAGAAAATACTACTAAAATAATACTACAACCAATTTTTTTTTAAATATACTACAATCTTAGTATATTTACTAATCATTAACAATAGTAACATTTTTAAATTATATTTTCATATATATCTTGATCTATAACGTAACTTGAACTCAGGTCATGTCACCCATCACTGATACTGAACATTGTTCTTATAATGTGTGTGTGTGTGTGTTATGTGAGTGCACCTGGTATTTATTACCTTATGGGGACCAATTGTCCCCACAAAGATAGGAATAGCAGTAAATGTTGACCTTGTGGGGACATTTGTCAGGTCTCCATGGGGAAACAAGCTTATAAATCACACAGAATGAAGTGTTTTGAGAATCATAAATGTGTGTAGTCTCCTGTAAGGGGTAGGTTTAGGTGTAGGGTCAGTCTGTACAGTAGAAACACCATTACACCTATGGAGAGAGCATAGGTGTGTTATGTGTAAGTGTGTGTGTGTGTGTGAGATGAGCACCATTCCCGGTGTGTGTGAGGTCTCTTCTGTGAGCTCCAGGTTCAGGGGTGACCGTCAGCTTCACTCGGAGGGTCTTTCGTTTGCCGTTACACGAGTGATTGACCGAAGTGTCCACCACGTCATAGATAGTGTGCATCAAACTGGACATGTCCTAAAACACACACACACACACACACACACACACGTGTTTTACTGAAGGGTCTGTCTCTGAATGAAGCCTGTATAAATGTCAGTTTTTACCTCTTTTGTGACCTTTCCACTGTTGTCGAAGTCGTAGAGTGTGAAGACCCACTCCTGCCTGTTTTCATCAACCAGAGACACGTTACACTCCAGATCCTGACCGATCAAACACACACACACACACACAGTTACACACCTGACCAGCAGGAGGAGCTCAATCACTGCCAAACAAATCATTTCCTCAAAAATCATCAGTCATCAGTTTACTCACATTAGTTATCTAATTCTTTTGGCAACTAGGGTTATTATGATTGAAACTAATACGACTAAAAATCTGTTCCATGGAAATTTGTTGAAATATGTACATGTGTTGTTAAAAAAAACAACTTAAAACATTTTTGTTCATTTAAATAAAGCTGAAATAAAATAACATACAACTTAAAATTACTAAAATTAAACTGAAAACTTAAAATAAAAAAATTATTATAGCATAAAATAATCCTAAAATAACACTGCAACCCACAAAAAAAGGAAATATTAAAATAAAAATACAAAAAAAGAACTTAATTCCAAAGCATATTATTTTCTTTCAAATTAAATATAAAAAAAAATTGTAATAAAAATGAAAAAGCACAAAACAAGACTACTAAAAATTAAACTAAGTGAAAATGGAAATAATACAAAACAACAGAACCTGAAAATGAGCACACACTAACACACTCTTCAGCTTCATGGTTTGTTTTTGCGCAGAATAAAGTCAGACACGTTTAGAAAACCATGAGGGTGAGAAAATGACGACAGTGTGACTCTTTTAATAAAAGAAAGATTGTATGTGTACAGGTCTAGAGTTTCACTGGAGAGGATGTATAAGGGAGTTTTCGTCTCGTTTCAGGAACACAGTTCTCAGTTTCAGCTTTTTGGCAAGAGATGGACCTGACGGGGATCTGATGATGAGGATGAGAATTGTTGAAGCTGTGAATGTGAGTTTAGGCCCCTGGCAATGCGTTCAGATGACACACACACACACACTGTTCTGTGTTTGAGCTCAAAATCAACCAGAGAGCACATGCTCTGATTATTAACTTACATCTAGACTGATGCGTTTCTTCCCTTTACTGGTGTCTCTCTCTCCATCTTCAGACGCCACAAAACTCTCACATCCTTCAGCCTTTTCTGGAGGCAAAACCACTACACACACACACACACACACACAGTGAGTACACTGCATGAGACGCACTGCAAAAAGTGTCAAGACAGTTCAAAAGAAAAATGATGAAAATAGTAAGTGTTGTTTTCTGAACAATTCATCAAAATAAGTTCATTCTTAAAATGAGGTCAGAAAAATCGGATTAATTCAAAGGGATTTTTTTTTCATTTAAGCAAAATATTTAAGTTTTATTTAGGTAATATTCATTAATGTTTTATTTGAACTTTTATCTTTATAATTTAAGTTTTCAGTATATTATTAAATGTAATATAACATTGATATAAAAGTAATATAAAATAGTTTTTTTCACATAATATAAAATAATTTATATAAAACTAATATATATATATTTCTATATTTTCAGTATATAAATAATATACACACACATAATTTTAAGTATATAATATAACTACACATGCAACAATTTAATATATATATATTTACTTTTTTTTCTACAAGATTGTATATTTTTGCATCTAAAAAAAAATATATATATATATAATTTTTTTTTTTTTACATATTGCAATATCTTGAATTTGGTTTTATTGTATATTTTCAGTTTTTATTTACATTTTAATTTAAGTGTTTTAAATTTTTGTTTGTTTCTTATATTTCTATGTATTTTTATTTTATGAATTTATGTAGAATTTCTCAGAAGACAAGCCTTCTTATTTCATTTTGCACTTAAATCAAAGCATCTCGGTTATAACAATGTTGGTAATGTTGTATTTTTTTCCAGTCGCGATACCAATAAAGCAACACTGAATGTGAATTTCTTCGAACACTGCGATGTTTGTGTGTAGTGTGTATCCTCACCCTGTAGAGGGCAGCGGTGGAGCGGCTCCTGGAGGAGAAACATGGAAAAAACACAAGAGAGGAGGTGTTAGTTCAATACACAGGCCAGAAACCACAGGGAAAGCAAACACCTCCATCTGAAGCATTTCCTCCTCAGGGACGCTCAAACGATGACGGCGTCACATACGATTACATCTACTTCAACCCAAAAATAACACTTGAGAAGACCAGATCTGATGCATGCTGGAGACACGATCGTCTTCGCATACTTCACTTTGTTGCTAAATGAGTGCAAACCAGACACATGACTGAGATCTGTCATAAACAGACGTCTGAACCACAAAAATGCTCAACGGCACATCTCTGTACAGATCCCAACCTGCTCGAAACAAACACCGGATCCACTCAAAACCTTTCAAACCAGCTCTGAACACACCGAAAACCAACTTCCCTTCTGCTCAACAAGGATGCATTTATTCAGATGAATGAAATGAAGTATGAGATGAATAATGAATAAAACTTCAGCATTTATTTCAAATAGAAATGTTGTGTAATTTGTGTCGTTTGTGTTTTGAGCCTTTTGACTAAAGGCAGTTTTCTTGAATTGCATTGAATTACTACTGTCCTAAATAAATAGTCACTTTTGATCGATTTAAAGCATCCTTGATAAATAAAGGTATTCATTTCTTCTTATCGATCCCTTAAATTACCATTAGTGTATAAATGTTTGCATTTTTTAATTACTAAATAATTTATAAAAATAAATAATTTCTTAATTATTAAACAATAATTTGTCATTTGTAAGTGAAAACACTTTTATTAATTAAAATGTATTTTTAACATCTACACAAAAGTTTTTTTTTCTTACATTTTTAGGCAGTTTTTAAACATCTTATAATTTGTTATAATTTGTAAATTATACACAAATAACTTTTCACTTTAAAATGTGTAATTTATAATTTACACACATACATATTTTATGAATATATATCAATAATAAATTAATATTTATTGTAGAAAACTATGCATATCACAATATCACACTGTGCATGTAACAATGTTTTAAACATATTTGATTTTTATTCACATGCTGCAACACACTCTGACAATCACCCAACTGACCAATGAGAAGCTCCGAGAGGCGGGTCCAGATGTGTTTTCTAGAATGTAATTAGCCGTATGGATTTCAGAAGGATCCGCCTCCCAGAATGCAACACTATGTTGATTTGCTGCAGCAGGACGGCCATGTTTTCTTTAAAGTCACGTGTCTGTGAACTCATTACCACCCGGAGCAACAGATGCATCCCAGATCTGACCACCCTCTGCATTTTAAAGACTAACACATGGTATTTTACCCATAATGCCGTCACCCACCGAGGCCCTTTTTAAGCAGCAATGTGTGGGCCATATGCTTCATTAAAACAGAGCTGGTCCCAATCCACAGCTGAAGAAAAAACAGGCCCTAGTTTCTTTATTGTCTCAAACTCTCATCAGAGACTGGAAGTGTGCTGAAAGTGCGTCTGGAGGCAGATCCATGCGTTCTGACGAGCCACATCTGTGAAATAAACATGTGACGGCTATGAAATGTGGTGTATTAGTGAGACTGAGGAACTAAAAGAGGCCAAACCAATTCACCAATTCACCTGTCAGCTACTATTATAAAGTTTTAGTAATTTCATGCCATGTGTGTGTGTGTGTGTGAGTGTGTTAGGATCAGTAAGATGTTTTTTAATGGAGTCTCTCATCAAGACTGTATTTATTTGATCAGAAAAAAACTCTAATATTGTGAAATATTCTTGCCATTTCTAATATTGGTTTTCTATTTTAATATACTTTGAAATAGAATTTATTGTTATGATAGAGCACAGAGCCATTAGTTAAAAATTGAAACCATAATATAAAAATTCACTAATATGACAGGTCAAAATTATGACACACTCATAAGTATGAGAATTTGAGAATTGAGAATGATGACAAAAGACTAGGATTAATATACTAAGTCACAACTGTGATATACAACTCAAAATTATGTTAGACGTATAAGATAAAAAGAAATTATCATATAAAATCAAAGGTCAAAATTATTAAAACCAGAATTTACCAAGGCACTAATAACTATGAGATACAAAGACACATTTATGACACACTAAATAATGAAAGAAGATTTTATTTGAGCAAAATTATGATTAAAAAGATGAGATTATTAACTATGAGATCCAAAGACATGAGATAAAAAGTTCAAAGGTAGTTCAAAGATACTAAGATATAATTATGAGATAATTATGACACTTAAACTTAAGGGACAACTATGAGATAAAATGTCAACATTATGACATACTAAATTATAATTTTGACTGTTTACTAAAGGAATTGTAAAAAATAAGACAAAATAACAAATGTACTCAAAAAGTAGATTTTGCGCTGATCTCCATTTACCTTCCGCAACTTTTTCAGTCAAAATGTCACAAGTTATTGAAAAACCACCTGATTTCTGTCAGCCATTACTCCAGTCTCGTGATCCTTCAGAAATCATATGCTGAATTATTATCGATGTTGAAAACAGCTTTTAGTGCTTTTTTTTTTGAACGTTTGATACATTTCTCAGGATTCCTTGATGAATAAGAAATTAGAAAAGTACAGGATTTATTCAAAAAAATATTTTTATAGTCTTTACAGTCACTTTTTATCAATTTAACATGTCTTTGTTGAATAAAAGGGTTAATTTCTTTCAAAAATACTGACCCCAAACTTCTGAACAGTAGTCTATAATATATGAAGCAGCAACATCAGCATATCAGAATTTCTGAAGGATCATGTGATGTTGAAGACTGAAGTAATGATGCTGAAAATTCAGAAATAAATTACATTTCACAACACATTCCCACAGAAAACAGCTATTTTAGCTATTGTAATAATATTTCACAATTTTCCTGTATTTTATGTTCGGTGAGCAGAAGAAACTTCTTTCAAACTCTCCCTGAGCCCAGTCTTTAAGCAGTAGTGTATGCATGTGTTGCCAGTGTGTGACAGACAGTAGCTGACGTTCATCTGGCTGGGCAGCTGGTCTCCGTCCAGACCGGACTCAGATCCAGCGGTCAGCTCTGAGCCAAAGCATCCGCAGCATCTCACTAATGTTGTAATCTCTGCTTTGGTCTTGGCTTCTAGCTAACAAAAAAGCACACAGGAGACTCTCGCTTCCGAGAATCGGTCAGGTCCAGTGTTCACTGAACAGACTGGAAAGAAAATTGGTGTGAATGTGTATAATGGCATGCTGAAAAAAACGACTCATTTGTAGCATTCAAGCAGGCCTAAAAAAAATCATAGACAGGACTAAGTTAAGCAGTCAAATACTGTATAAATATAAGTTGTGAATGCATCTCTTTGTGTTATTGCATTGTTTTCGGGGCGTGCGCTGATCAGCGTGCTACAGATGGCCGAAGGGGCACAGAGAGACTTTTCACCCTGAGGTCAGATGTGAGGCACAGTGTTTTCTTGGCAGGACATGAAGCGCTCCAGAGGCCTCAGAAACAACAGCTGTGGAGCGAGTCTGTTCGCTCATCTGCGTCAGAGCCCCAGCCAGACGATTGAAGATCCCCAGGCCTGTAAATCACAGAACATCTCCTGGACTCGTCCAAAGCTCCCTTCCGCTGATCTCAGCCACGGCCCGCTGGAATACCGGCTATTTCTGCTCCTTCATTACCGCTCTTATCTGCTTCCTCTGTAAGTGTAACGTGCTGATGTTTATCTGCTGGGGTAAATTAAACCCACCGCAGAACGAGCTACAGGCCAAACACTTCTGGTGTTCAGATTCATGTACTAGCGCTGTCTTATTTTAGCACTTAAATTTACTAAAATAATGGCAATAGTGCAAATGACAGGTCAAAGTTATGAGATAAAAACTTGGAATTATTATGAAATTTGAGATTATTAAAGGAGTCACACAAAAGCAATTTTCCACAAGCTAATATGATTCTTTGGGGTCTTAATGGAAAGTTTGTAATATAGATTGCTTTAAAATTTCTCAAATTTCCCTTTAGAAATCACTCTGTTCTGTGTACTTCCCCTTTAAATCTTCACGAGCTCTGCTGACCCCGCCCCTCTTTTCCAAGGCGCTCTCGGAGGATCTTTTTTTAGCCGTATTCATAGTGAAACTTGCTAATTAGCACATTATTAGGAAAGGCGATTTGCATGTCGGTTGATCAAGGGTGCGTTTCCCTTCAGAACCAAATGTAACGTTAATCTTCCGCGTCTTCAGTCACTCAGATGTCGGCGGTAAATCACTACTGCTATGTTTATTAATACATTC
>JAUCMS010000028.1:20621070-20633038 GCA_032357445.1 Enteromius radiatus | reverse complement strand
GTAGTTAAGCTTAATTCAATGTAGAGTAACTGATAGCTTAGCTCACTACATTTTCTAAGTAGCTTGCCCAACACTGGATTAACCATGCTTGAATCCTAAAAACATCACTCATTTGAGATAACAAATAAAAGACACATAAGAGTACCTTTCCATAGAGTGCCTGAGCCAGAAACGGGATTTTCCTCAAGGCTCTTCCGCTGAGTCCTACACTCTCCCTGTGCAGAAACACAAGGTCATGAAGAGCCATTCTCTGAGACTTTCAGTACTAGCTGTATGTAAGCAAACACTCACTGGGCGAGGTTCCTCAGGGTTAAGCTCAGACGGGTCACGTCGCTCTCCATGAAGTTCACGGTGCTCAGCTCCTCCATACTCAGCAGCTGCTGTCTGGGGTAGATGATCTGACGCTGCAGGGAAAGTTCAGATCTATTCTGTAACGTCCAGCAAAAGAACAGAGACGTTCAACAGTTAAACACGCTCACCTTCATGAGCTCCTCCAGACAGGACAGATAGATGTTGAATATGGCACTGGCGCTCGGGGGACCGATGTACTGCTTTATATCAGCTCTGTCCACAAACGCCAAATCGATCTTTTTTGTGACGTTGGATGTAGTGAGGATGACAACATTTGGGTGCCTGAATCAGCAAAACATGAGGAGGTTTGTATTATTATGAATAGAAAGAAAACTGCACATGCAGGACGGTGCATTAAGTAACTCGTCATTCTGATTGCAAGCATGCCTTTGTAGATGAAAGTGAGCGGCGAAGAGCAGATGAAGAGAAACTGACCGTTTGATCTGGTCGAGCTGGGTCAGCACTGAATTGACCACCCTAATAGCGTCAGACGGCTCTGTTCCTGCTTGAGCGGCGCTCCGGGCGGCTGTGAGACTCTCCACCTGACAAACACACATTATTAAACGCCTTCACTAAATATGGATAATTTAATAATATTTGATTTGATTATAGTACCCCAGTATTTCTTTTTTACAAACAAAAAATGCAACACTGGGTTAATTTTTTTTTTCCATATTGTTCTGAAACGAGCTATCAATGAATGACACATAAATTATGCATTTTTATGCTGTTTTCCAAGCTCATTCATATATCCATGAACACATTTTTTGTAATAAGTTACATTAATTGGTATTAAAATATATTCTATTTAAAATATGCTTCAATATTATTACAGTATTTCATCAACTTATCATGATTTATATTAAATCAATTATTTTCCAAATACATTTTTTGTGCTGCATTGTGCTGTAAATTTAATGCTTTTACTTAATGCATCTATAAAATTATGGTGAAATATTGCATATTTACAAAAAACGTTTTTTTCCGGTGATTATAGAGCGATTACATTTTCTTTTAAACACACAAAAAATAAATAAATAAACCAGAAAATGTGTGCTAAATACCCAGAGATGCAATTTTTCGAAAATATTTTGCTTATTAATTAAACCAAATTATTTTATAACTAATTTTTATAACAAAATAAATGTAAAGTGTTTGTCATTTAGATTCAATTATATTCAAATTATCATTCAGATTAGAGGATAGGGTTAATGAGGCTAACATTGTGGTAAAATCACTGTAAACTAAAGGTTTATAGCTTAGTCTAAATTGGTCTGATTAGCCGGTTTTGGGAGACTGACGAGCAGAAAGCAGTTTGTTGGCCAACAAAGCCTGGTTACAGTAAGCAAGGGTGAGTCAAATATAACAAAATAAAAGACATGATGTAAAACACAGAGAACCTCATCTATCAGGACAAACACCAGGGCGTCTTTATCATCAATGAGCTCCTGAATCTTCTGAAACATCTTTGTGACCAGTTTCCCGCTCTGTAAAAGCAGTCAGATGTTAACGAGGTTTCAGACACGGATCAGAGAAAGCGTTTCGGGTCCAGCTGTACCTCTGAGAACCACTTGGAGAAGAGGCTGTGGCTGTTGATCTCCACAAACTGGCTGTGTGCATACCTGTTCAGGGTGGAAACGCACAAATAACGATGACACAGGGTGCTCAGCAGCTGCCTTTCTGATTTCATGAAGGCGTCTCACCTGCCAGACAGTCTGATGGAGAGTTTCTGGGCAAGTCCTTTGCACAGAGACGTCTTCCCTGTGCCAGGCGGCCCTGAGGGGTTGGGAGAGATACGCAACTGTATAAACACGGCACGGGCAGCCGTTCAATGAAGACAGAAAGCGCTGAGCTTTCAAACAAGCTTTTATTGTCTTACCGTGAAGTAACACGACACGATTCCAGGCAATCAGATTGCTGTCCACATTTCTGTCAGAGAAGAAAATTGTTGTCGAAACATAATCCAAGAGCTGGAGAGCAAAGTGAAGACAAGTATCATGTTATGGCTCATATATGCTAGTGTTAAAAAATATTTAATTTATATGGATCTATGGCTGGTGGTGATTTAATATACTAATAAAATAAAAAATAAAAATCACAAAAAGTGATTTTACGTCCATTGAAAGTCCATAGTAAGTAAACTGTCTACTTAAGTTGTAAGTTTTTGGAGTATAAAATATCAAAATTTGTCATAAATGTATTTTTGTTGTAAATATGCCTGACAAGATTGTTACACTGAATTTGTATTTTAGGCTCAGAAAAAAAAAAAAATATATATATATATTCTGCAAATAAACCTAACTCTGCTATATATTTTTAGGTAACTCCAAGATGATTATGCTCGTCTTACTTGTGTTTTGATGCCATCCTCATAAATCAAGCTTTCCCAGATGCCATGAAACTCAGCTGGAAGACATGAAGAGAAAAAGAGGAGTCCATACTATGTAGCTCTCTTGAACAATGTACTGTATATAGTGTGTTTGTTTTTTGTTTTTTATGTTTTTGTTGTGGTGAAAACCATACTTGAGATACAATATTAGGCAGAATATTTAAACTGCTATTTTCTATTCAATTCTATTTCATGCGTTAAACAGCAGACCATGCACTATATTCTAAGTGTTAAAAAAAATCTATTTGTATTATATTACACACAGAATAACATCATACAGGTTTGGAACAATTACAGAATCTTTCAATGTGATTTGCATGAAAAGGGGTGTGTCACGCATAATCACCTGCTGGGAGGAGCCAATGATTGGCAGCAGAAAGCTCCTCCTCCTCTTCCAGAGCAAGCGTGCTCGGACTTTCATCATTCAGAGAGAAAATATGGATACAAAGGTTGTGAGCCTTCAAATCCACAAGCTGTAGGATATAAAAGAAATATCATACCCAGATTAAAAAAATAACAGATGCATTAGACATTCAAATATCCAGTATATTAAATATAAGCTGACAACAAAAACTGTGATTACTTTTGGACCAATTAAATCCGCTACGCAGACCGACTCCACATTTTTGGATAGAAATTCATCATCAAACTCTGTCCATCTGTAGGAGCTTAAAACGGTGCTGTGTCGATCCAGCAGTGACAGCACATGCGTCCTGACCTCTGACCTCTTGGCCGTGCTGCAAACACAAATTCATACCCATGCAGGAAATTACAAACGGTGTTGACAACTCAATTTACTCCAGAAAAGTGTCAATTCATCCCATATAATAATGCAGAGTTCATTAAATCACGATTCACCTCTGAGCTTTGATATGAACTTCTATGTGCACGTCAGGGCGGTTGATGACCATATCAGTCATGTGATGGTCAGAAATGTCCATTCCTGAAACTGATAACTGAAAAAGTCTGACATTGAAGAACAATCTGCACAAACTCAAATGTGGTGTAACCAGGTGATATAATGTCACATTTGTGGCCCTGGAGCACAAAAGCAGTCATAAGTAGCATGGGTTAATATTTAGCAATGGTCAACAATACATGGGTCAAAATGAAAGATTAGTTCCATAAACATATGTTGTAAATTTCCTATTGTAAATACATCATAACGTAATTTTGATAAGTGATATGTATTGCTATTGCACCCTCATTTTTCCTAATTTTCAAATAGTAGCATCTCAGCCAAATATTGTACAACATCATTTGGAAAGATATATCCAACACATCAGTAGATTATTTATTCAGCTTTTTTCATTTTGTTCTGGTTCAGGCCGGGTAACATTTATAAACAAACCCTCGCAGAAACTAGCAAACCTCGCAAAAAGCTGATTAATCATCAACCAGTTATCAAGCTATAATAACAATAACATTGTACCAATATTCTTTATATGATCTCGCAAACACGGTATCTAATAAGGGAGCTCACTAAATTTTGAAACGCAGCATTTACTGTCGTAAACTAAACGCAGCATCGCGACCGCGACAACTATTTTCGGATTTCTTGGGTCTACGGCTGTTTGTTTTGTTAACTGTCATGTTTATTAACAGATAAAGTAAACGAAGAACACACCGTAAAAAAAAACAGACTCACCTCACAACAGCGACAGACGAACTCAAACTTACCGCGCTCACGCTGCCCCGGAAACAACACCGCTTGAAACCGGAAGTTAACCGGAGCTGCTAATGTTGTTGTCGCTGTTGTCTCGAAGAGAGCCAGCGGGACAGAAAAACGTGAATTCTGCAAGATTAGACCTGATTTTTCCACATAAATAAGGGCAAAAATGGGGAAGAAGCACAAGAAACACAGACCCGAGTGGAGAAAGGTCGAAGGAGGTAAAATGCTAGACATGCAAATGAAAATCGCTTTGTATTCTGCAAGTCTGTGTATTATTCCAAACTGTTTTTAAATACATGAAATATCTGTTTTTGCTCATACAAAAACACACAAATAAGACATTTAATTCATGATTATTTCTTTTGGGCGTTGTCTAAATCACGACGTTTTCAGCATTTAGATTCTGAGCATCTCCATCCATCCATCCTAAAATATTTGCTCGTTTATATTGTGAAGGTGTAATATTATAGATGTGGAGAATATTATTTGGAAAATAGTTAGCTTCCATTTCATTAATATGCTTAGTTTTCTCTACTCTCTGTAGTGTACTGTTAAATGTATCATTTATTTACTTTGATACTGTTCTATTATTGTTTTGTTATTTTGCTAAAATGTTTTTTATTTATCTTTTTATCATTTATTTAGTTTTAGTCTCATTTCTACAATTTTTTTAGCTAATTTATTATTTGAATAAAATGGCTTATCTAATAATGGTTAATTTGATGATAATGGTTTATTGATTATTTTATTAAATGTTTTATTAAATTTATATATTCTTATTTTTTTCTTATTTATTATTGTTGTATTTATTTTATTGTTTATTTGCTTAGATTAATATTGTAAATGTTTTATTGTTTATTTACTTAGTTTAATATTATTAATTTTTATTTTATGTATTTATTTATTTTATTCATTTGTTACCATATTTTACATTTTATTAACCCTGGTCTAAACAATTATCATAAAGGGGAGGGTTATTGCTGTAGTTATTTTTACTGGACTATCAGGGAGTATTTTGGTGTATATTTACACTAGATAGTGGGTTTGATCTTGTAGTTTATCTCTAGAGGTAAATGGCATCAGAACACATCTCCTCTAGAACAGCAGAAAAACTAGGTCTGTTCATTTACAAAAAGAAAATTTTGAATTGACTTTTGATGGCTTTGTGGGTCGTTTTTAAGATTATGAGGACAAACCTCTGGATAAACCCTTGAAGCTGGTGCTGAAGGTGGGCGGCAGTGAAGTGACCGAGCTCTCCGGATCCGGACACGACTCCAGTTACTACGATGACCGCTCTGACCACGAATGGGAGAGGCACAAGGAGAAGAAAAAGAAGAAGAAGAAGAAAGCGGAGAAGGAGAAGTATGCAGATGATGAGGAGAGGAGGAGGAGGAAGGTGAGTGAAAGATCATATTGAGACATGAATGACTCCCCAAATCATGTAGTCAATATTGTCTGAAAATAAAATACAAACTATATATAAATTAAAAAAAAACCCTGCACAATAAAATTGCTACAAACTTTAACAAACATTATGCTGAAAATGGAAAATCTAATAGCAAATGCTAATTCTAACTATTAATAAAACTATAATAATATTTAGTGTTATAAAAATAACACTGGTTCTGCTGGGAATGTTAATGTGAATTAAAACTAAAGCCATAAAACACACACACACACACACACACACATATATATATATTTGTTGCTTTTAATAAACATCAACAATAACTTAATAAAATTAAATAAAATGTAAAAAAAAAAAATGTAAATATAAATAAAGCTATTTTTTCAAGCTAAATGCCAGAACAACATATATTTTTGTCAATTTTGTTCAACTTAATACACTAAAATAACTTAAAATTAAATAAACATTAATTAAAACTATATAGACACATTTTATTTAAAAATAATAATAATAATAATAAAAAAAATGACAAAACAACAAAATTACTAAAACTATATTATACTGAAAATGGAAAATCTAAAAACAAATGTTAATTCAAACTATTAATAAAACTATAATATATTTAACTATAAAAATATTGAATTAAAGCCATAAAACCTTTTTGTTACTTTTTATAAACTTCAACAATCATTGAAATATGCTGAAAAAATGTTAATATAAATTAAAACATTTGCCTTTGTAAATTTAGTTATAAAATAACTGAAATATAAATCAATTATATAAAAAAAAATAATAATAATCTCAATGATACTAAAATAACACTAGATTGCGAATTTAAAAACCACTCAAGTTACCGACCTTTCATCTTACGAATGCTGTGTGTATTTGATCCAGGAGGAGAAAAAGAAAAAGCGTGAGAGAGAGCACTCAGAAAAGGCTGCCAGTGCACCAGTGGAGCCGTTCACTCTGCCGAAGCCCGTGGAGGTAAAGCCATGGAAAGCCTGCGTTATGATGATGAATTAGTCACTTGAGTGCTTTTGCTAAAGGAGTGTTGTGCCTCAGGTGGTTCCAGAGGAGAAGAAGCGGAAGCGGGACAAATTCGAATCGGAATCAGAAGCAGATGAATTTCATCCTGGAGTGAAAGTAGAAGTGGAGCAGCAGGCGGATCGGCCCGTACGAGCCTGTCGAACTCAACAAGGTACTACTATATACCAAATGCTAACACTTTACAATGAGGTTCGCTAGTTACCATTATTTAACAACATTAGGTACTAAGAATAAACAATACTTCCACAGAATTTATTAATCTTAGTTAAGTTACTAATGCATTAAACACAAGTTGTGTTTGCTAACACCTTATAATAAGTGCCCATTAGTTAACATTAGTCTATCCATTAACTAAGCAATACAGTAACTTTCTGTGTGTATAATGCATTAACTACCAATACATTTTGATATATTATTTATAATAAACTTATTAATTAAATTAAATTAAATTAAACAATAACTTAATAAAATTACATAAAAAAATAAAATAAAATAAATTGAAATATAAATAAAGCTACTTTTTTTTCAGCTAAATGCCAGAACAACATTTATTTTTGTAAATTTAGTTCAACTTAATGCACTAAAATAACTTAAAATTAAATAAACATTAATTAAAAATATTTAGACACATGTTATTTTAAAAAAAAAAGAATAAATAAAAATGACAAAACAACAAAATTACTAAAACTATATTATACTGAAAATGGAAAATCTAAAAACAAATGTTAATTCAAACTATTAATAAAACTATAATATATTTAACTCTAAAAATATTGAACTAAAACTAAAGCCATAAAACCTTTTATAAACTTCAACAATAATTGAAATATGCTGAAAAAATGAAAATATCACTTTACAATACACTTTCCATGTTTATAATGCATTAACTACCAATACATTTTAATACATAATTTATTATCTTTGTTACCATTAAATACAGGTAATAAAAGACGACGGTTCTTTGTTAGTTCATGTACATTAAATAACATTAACAGATGTTTGAGTGTAATAATCTACTGTTAAATGTCAAAATTAAAATGAACTAAAATCGATGAATATTTAGTTTATTTTAACTAATGCTGACAACTAATAAATCAAAACTGTATTGTAGTGTTACCATGAAAAAAAAACATTGAAAATAAAATTAATTAAAATATAAGATTTTTTTTTTGCCTCTAAATGTTGTAAAATCTACTAATTCAGCAGTTTCAAGTTTCTTAAATTCAAATAAATTTGACAATTCTGCTGCGTCTGTTTCAAATTCATAAATAAAGCAGCTGTATAAAAGCCTTTCTCCGTTCATTTATAAATGATGCAAAACAAATCACTAATATTTATTTATTTTTTTAATGTTTGTCCTGTTTTGTCCTAGAAAACGAATCCACCCCTCGCCAGCAGCTCTTGGAGCATTTCTTGCGTTTGCTTAAGAGGTGAGCGTCTGAAAAAGCACATGCCTTTGTAATTCTAATCTTTCCTCATGTCTACATTATATAAGCACCACCTTTCTGTCTCAACAGGAAAGACCCACACGGATTCTTCGCCTTCCCAGTGACGGACGCCATCGCTCCAGGATACTCCATGATAATCAAACACCCCATGGACTTCAGCACTATGAAGGATAAAATCGATGCAAACGAATACAAAACTATCACAGAATTCAAGGTACGCAAGTGTCCTGCTCTCTTTATTTGTCTTAATTTTAAGCTTCACTAAAACTCTTTTCCATCTCTCCAGGCAGACTTCAAGCTGATGTGTGACAACGCCATGGTTTATAACCGACCGGAGACGGTTTACTACAAAGCCGCCAAGAAACTTCTCCACACGGGATTCAAAATGATGAGCAAAGTAACATTTTTAATGCAGTTTGGTTTTGGTTTTTTTCTGCCTTCGTTGTTCGTCATCCAGTTCATCCGTGCCATCATTCCCATTCGATCGGAAAAACTTAGTGTGATTTATACGTAATATAATATATATATATATTTATTATAGTTAACTAAAACGGTAACATTTTACAATAAGGTGTCATTTGTTAACATTAATGTATTAACTCACTGTATAAATAGTGCATTTATTACCCTATTACACAATAAATATACAGTACAGCTCATCTTAGTTTTAACTAATGTTTACAATTACAAATTGTGATCTTAATAATGCATTAGTAAATACTGAAATTAACATTAACTATGATTAATAAATGCTGTAGAAGTATTGTTTATTCTTAGTTTATGTTAATGCATGTAGTTAGGTGATTTAGTGTTACCATTAAAACTAAAAGCATAAAAAATGTTTTTTTTGGTTGAAATAAAATAAATAAAAATAAACTTTATAAAATTATATATTTTTTAATTATTTCAGCTAGCTTCCAATGTAGCATTTCTCAGTTTAATTAAGTTTAACCTGAAGTACTGAAATAACTCAAACTAAAACTAATAAAGAAAAATTAACAAATAATACCAATGACAAAAACACAAGAAAATTACTAAACTTTTACTAAAATTAATTTTAAAAAATATATATATTTAAAAAAATAAAAAATCAGATTTAGCATATATATATAAAAACTATGAAACTAGTAAACATGCTTCTTTTTGTGTGCTTTTTAAATAAAATAAAAAATTTTCCATTACGAATAGGTTTTTTTCATGAATGGAAGCTGATTTTTTCAGAAATATTAGGGAATTATAAAGTTGTTATTGTAAAGTCTGGAAATTGTATGGACAAAATTAATCAAATTAATACATTAATTTAAAAATCGTACAAATGTTATTAAAAAATTTGAAAAGTGGTGGAAAATTCTGTTAATAAAAATGTATATTAAAAAAATTAAAAAAAATAAATATATATTTACAGTTATTAATAAATATGCAATATATCGGTAACACTTTATTTTACGGTTACAACTATTGCTTGCTTTTTAGCATGCATATTACTAGAATATTAGTACCATATTGTACATCCCTAATCCTACCCAATACCTAAACTTAACTACCTTTAACTAACTATTAATAAGCAGCAAATTAAGAATTTATTAAGTGTTACTAACATATCTTATGAGTTGCTAAGACAATATAATATATTATTTTGTACAATAAAATATAATTTAAGATGATACCTAATTGTATTCTTTGTGACCTATAGATAGTAAAGCCAATTTTTAATATTTTTGTAGTATGAGATGGGACAAAAATCGCTTGCTGTTATTTTATTGCGTTATTAAGATGATCAGTTACTCTGGCATGTTCAGAGGATTCAGAGACGAGTATCTCCACCATCCAGTCACTTTCTTGATTTCAGTCCATCCCGTGTTGGATGTCCCGCGTCTTCCATCCTCATGGCAAAGCTACGAGCTCCCGCAGGAGGAGTAAATGGGTGCTGTGTTGCTCTATTTGTGCTCTGTTCACAGGAGCGGCTGTTAGCTTTGAAGCGCAGCATGTCGTTTATGCAGGACATGGATTTCTCTCAGCAGGCTGCCATTTTGGGAGATGACGACATCACGCCGGAGGAACCAGTGACGGAGATCCTGCCCATCCACACGGAGTACCCCAAAAAGTCCAAAAAGCAGCCTGTGAAAGAGCCTATCATCAGGTAAAGCGCTGACCTGTGGTGCTTCGAGTGTTTGTGAGTGTGTGATTGATCAGATGTGCTGCTGGTCTAGTGATCTGTATGAGCTGGAGGGCAACGCCTGCAGTTTGACGGACAGCACGGCGGAGGAGCACGTGTTAGCGCTGGTGGAGCACGCCGCGGATGAAGCACGGGATCGAATCAACCGCTTCATGCCAAACTCTAAGGTGCCTCATGTTTCTTGCACTCAGAGAGTTTTGCCAAACATTATAGAAGTGTATGGGTATCAATAGTCATTTTAAAATGTAATATGCGAAGTGACAATGCATTATGCAAAATGGCAGTGAGTTTCTGTTTTTAAATGTATATTTTCCCATACATGTGTGCAATGTTTATTGCTAAATGAAAGTCAAATTAAATGTAAAATAAAGTTGCGAAATTCACATAATATGGAAACATCTGGGTAGCAATATTAATCTCGAAATGTAATAATGCAATATATCAAATGACAATGTGTTTTTGCATTTCCCCAGGTTGTTGTTCCCCTAACAACATGCTAGCAACTTGCTAATCATGCTAGCAACATGCTAGTAACTTGCTAATAATGCTAGACACATGCTAGTAACTTGCTAATCATGTTAACAACATGCTAGTAACATGCTAGTAACATGCTAATCATGCTGTCAAAATGCTAGTAACTTGCTAGTCATGCTAACAACATGCTAGTAACTCACGAATCATTCTAGAAACATGCTAGTAACTTGCTAATCATGTTAACAACATGCTAGTAACATGTTAATCATGCTGTCAAAATGCTAGTAACATGCTAATAACTTGCTAACCATGCTAGCAATATGCTAGTCATGCTAGAAACATGCTAATCATGCTAGAAACATGCTAGTAACATGCATATCATGCTAGAAACATGTTAGCAACATGCTAGTAACATGCTAGCAATATCTTATTATAATGCTAATCATGCATGTTGTTCCCTCAACCACATCAAGACTTGTGTAATGTGGTAAACTGCTTGTAGAAACGATGTTTACTGCAATATTGCCATAGTTTAATACACATAACCAGAACATTTGTTTTATTTTGCATATAGATTGGATACCTTAAAAAAGACTCTGAAGGTTCCCTCATCTACAATGTTGTAAATCAAGATCCTGAAGCAGAAGGTATGAGCTTCATCTGATTCAATGTCTGCTACTACTACTATATGTGTGTGTGTGTGTGTGTGTGTGTGTAAAAGTAGCGCAACTGATAAAAAGTGAGGTGGTAATAATTGTGCGTAATTATGATGTTTAGAAAATGATCCTTGTAAAGTCTGACATCTGAAATAACAACACAAAACAACCTTTTTCTTTATAATTTAAAGACAAAATATATGTTTGTATTTGTGTGTATCTGAGTGTCATATTCATCCAACAGGCTTTAATGGCTCATATAGCCTAGTATGATATACAGTCATGTGAAAAAATTAGGACACCCTTTGAAAGCATGTGGTTTTTTGTAACATTTTTAATAAATGGTT
>JAUCMS010000028.1:20573358-20585338 GCA_032357445.1 Enteromius radiatus | reverse complement strand
TAAACGCATATATTATGTTAAGAAAAACTTTTATTTTGGATGCGATTAATCGCGATTAATCATTGCCCAGCACTAATTATTATATATATATATATTTTTTTTTTTTTTTTTTTTTTGTTAAACTAATGCATTCATGGCTTTAAAAAAACTGACTTGATAATTGTTTGGTTCTGCGTTCTCGTCTAATTTACCTAGATTTCAGACTCACTGCACATGTAATTTAAAACAACCAGATGCAAAAGTCCATCTATTATTGTTTGTAAAGAACTGACCGCTGGTGCTCAAGATTGTATATCTAGTAGTTTGGTCGATGTTTTTTGAATTGATGGCATAACTATGTATGCTATAATGGCGTCGTATGAAACACTGCCTGTGTCTTTTAACTGTGGAATGATTAACTATAGTATGTGAAAGGAAACCCCATCAGCAAAATTATTATACCTCAATACAGACCCAATAATGACAAAGCAGCAGTCCTTACAAGACTCCTCCGTGCATCTGAACTAAAAGCCAAACATGACAAAAACAAACAGTTGGCTGATGATTTTAACACATATGATCAGACCCACTCAGAATCTGCAGCGCTGAAACTAGCTAAGCTTTATTATTAGCACCTTTTACCATATTAAAATGCGATTAAGCCTGCAGATTGTGTCTGGGCCCGTTTATCAGCAATAGATCAAACTGCAAATGACCCTAACCCTAAAAGATATTTTGTACTCTGCTGTGGTTTTAGTTTGAAAAGCACTGTTGTGATATTTAACATGTCATATCGAGGCACTTTGCTGTTTTATTTTTCATACGTGCAGTGTTTCTGCCTACAGAACAATGTTTACAAGAGAAGTGACACGCTGTAACTAACGCTGGCGAGATACATACGTCTAAATGAATACATTCCCTTTACCACGACTAGTGTTCGGATTTATTTATAAACGCACTGCCATCTGAACACGCTGGACGAGATCCAACCTTCAGGGTTCCCATCGGATTCCCAGTCGCCTGTGAATACTGGATGTGGATTTTTAAAACGAATCATTCAAACTGATTCGACTCGCTCAAAAGAAATCAGGCCACTTTACGCCTTGCCAAAATGTTTCGCTCAATGCAAGCACAATATTTTGTATTTTAAAACTAGTGCTTTGGCAATTAATTACACCAGAAATAGCCTAAATGTTTTTGTTTACTTAATATATGCGTGTGCTGTGTATATTTATAATGTATATATATATATAAACACATGCATGTATATATTAAAATAAAATATAATATATAAATGTATGTGAAATATATACATAATACACAGTACACATGCATATATTATGTAAAGAAAAAGTATTTAATCTTTTATTTTAGATGTGATTAATACTGATTACTAGTAAAATCTATATTCATTACACGCATTTTTTATAAAGATTTTATGACTTTTCCAAAATCACTTGAATGAGCCAGTTTAATATTTATAATGTCCCTGGTATTGATGTGATGGTGGGAACCCTGAACTGTGTAACAGACGATATTGAGTGAGAGTGTACAGACATATTCTTCTACAGAACATCTATTTTCAGATTCGAACAGTGGCTACGCATCATAAACGTCAAGCTCTCCTGCAGAAAGTGACTCATATTTATGATAACAAACCACAAATTAAAAAGTATGCATGTTGTTGTATTTAATGTTTTGTGCGCTTAATGCCAAATACTGTTAACCATCCATTTTGAGTCTTATTTTTTAAATAATGTTCTGCAGTATCCTGATATGCATGTCATATGGTGATGGTAAAGCAATTTTAACGTGTCAGTGTTTTGTAGCATCGTATTGAATAAAAAAAACCTGCCTGATTCTTCTTTATTTCCAACGCACATGAAGACCCAAGAGATTGTGTTCTGCAATATTGGAACTAACCGGGGCTAGTTGTCACATGGAAACTGAGTTTCTACAGGTCAATTTAAAGGAACAGTTCACCCAAAAATAGTAAACTCACCCTCAAGTCGTTCCAAACCTGTATGAATTTCTTTGTCCGGCCGAACACAAAGAAAGATTATTTTGTAATCAGGCTGTTTTGGTCACCATAGTATTTTTTATTTCCTGCTACAGAAGTCAATGGTGACTCCAAAACATTTTTGGGTGAACTATTCCTTAAGGCTTTTTTTTTTTTAAATCAGGATACTTTGAGAAGCAAAACGATGAGATAAGAAGCCTTGTTTGCTAAGAAAATCTTTAAAAATGAATGAGGTTTATGATGATTTGTTCTTGTTTTAAGCATCAACTGATTTCATTTTGTTCAATTTCTCAAAAAGCAAGATCTCAAACATCTTAATTCGGCACTTTTTAAGGCCTCAATTTGTGAAAAGGCAAATTTTGAGGATGCACAAAAATCCTGTTAACAACAAACCAAACAAGCAAATTTGCACCACTTCAAGATATGCATGCATGATTGATTCTCAGAGAGAGATATAAACAGCAGCCATACTGCTTCAGACAGTGTATATAAAACAAGAGGTACAACAGTATATAGCATCTTTTATTTGTAACAGATAAAAACTAGCGGTCTGTTGGAGGAGCGTTGTTGATTTGCGGCGGTCAGTTGATCAGAGCCTCTTCCAGCTGCTGCAGCAAGCGCTCGTTTCTGGCGATCAAAGACCTGCAAAAAAGACGAAATCAACACAAAGGCTGGTGGGTTTTATAGCGGTGTAGCCTTGGGGTCATCCTGACACAGACCTGTAGCTCTCCTGCTCTCCATTTCCCTCCCGAATTGTGTGTCTTTTCACATCTAACTCCTCAGGGACCGTCTGCTGTCCTAAAAATCCACCGGCACAAACATTAATAGCCTGTGTTATTACAACAACTTGAGAAGTGTATTGAGATGCTGACCTCTGTCCTGCATCTTCTTCAGTCGAGACGCCAGCAGCTTGTTTTCTGCTTTGATCAGCTGTTTCTGTAAAGACACGTTCTCCTCCAGGACATTCTTCATCTGCTCATTAAGGCCTTGCTGTATTAAAGACAACAGCAGACGTGACTGCTGACGCATTTAACTCCTATGTGTGACGTATGAACGAGAAAATATATATATATATGCAACAGTGTTACTTTAATGAATTAATGCATTATAATAATGCGATACTCCATAAACTTTCTATCGCCTGGGCTGGGCTTACTCAAAAGCTTCAAGCTGTGCTATATTCATTGATTTCTTTATCTGGGCTTTTCTTCATGTGTTAATAATGAAATGAGCTTACGATGGACTCTTGCGCCTGCTGAAGCTGGAGTTGGAGATCTTCAGTCTCAGAACGACGCTGTTTTTCCTGTACTTCAGTCTGTGTTCTCAAGGCTTTGAGCATCTCTTTCAGAGTCTGTATCTCCTGCTCTCCTCCCACAACATCCTGCTCCATCATGCTGAGGATCTGTACCGTCTTCACTGGATAGAGAGCACTGGATGAGAGAGACTAGTTATGGGTCACTCTGTTACAGAGAGAATGACTTACTGAGGACCGTCCTGTTTTGTTGATTCTCCTCCTCCTTCCCAGACCAGAGATCCTCCATCATGCTGAGGAGCAGCTCCATGGGCTTCCTGTACGCTCCCTAAAACACATGCAATCACATAAAGAAGTCGCTTTTTTTAAAGCTGTGTTTGAGGAGTTGCAGCCTACAAACCTTTTGCGGTTTGTGTTTTCTCTCTGAGGTTCCTGTGGTCTGGTAGCTTAATCTGGGAGGATGCAGGACTGGATTTGCTCTGTCTTGAAGCTGGTTTCTCCATTTAAGGGCTGTGCAATCATCATCTGCAGAATAATTACAATAAATTAATTATGCATTTGACATATTTGTTACATGTGTAATGCATAGTTTATTAGACAGCTAGATTAAAATGCATTGATAAAGTGACTAGATAGTACTGAAGTACCATGTGTTTCTGTAGGATGTGGTGTAAAGACGCTCTCTCCTCGAACCGTAACACGAGTCAGACTCTCGAAGGTCACTCTCTGAGAACCAGCAGCAGCTTCTAATAGTGCCAGAAAAATACAATTATTAATACTGAGACAGTATCAGGATGAAAGTAGAAATAAGAGAAATGTCACCCCTTGTGGACAGAAGTGGAAAAACAGAAATTATTCACCTTTTTTATAATCCGAGTTCTTGGGAACAAACTCCTACATGACAGACGATTAATAAAACATTACTTGTGTGAAAATATATGCATGAATTATGTCTATAACTGATTATATAATGTAATATAGTATAATAAATATAACTATTTAAATAGGCAGTATACTATTTACTCTCATGAGAGCACCTGGAGCTTTGGATTGGTGTACACCATTAAATATAACATAACAGTGTTATAATAAGGGAGTAAAAATTGCTTAGATTAATATGTATATATAAATACACACACATACAGTATGTAATTTGAAAATATTTAATATTATATATATTTTATATAAATATATTTCACATATATACAGCATATTTTTCTTTAAAATATAAATGCATGTGATTGTATTTATATATAAATATATACAGTACGCACACATATATTTTGTGAACAAAAACTTACATTTTGGATGTGATTAATCGCAATTAATTCATTTTTTTTGTCTACTTAAAAATACAATGTTAATATTTAAAAAAAAAAATAATAAAATTTAAAAAAATTAATAAATAATTAAAAAAAAAACATATATATATCTTCTACAATTTTTTTATTGTCCACTTAAAAATACAATGTTAATATTTAAAAAAATAAATAAAATTTAAATAAAAAATAAATAAATAAACATATATAATATATATATTTATTTTTTATTTACTTTTTTTTCTAAATAAATCTACAATTATTTTTTATTGTCCACTTAAAAATACAATGTTAATATTTAACAAACAAAAAAAAAAAGATTTCTCCTACAAATTTTCATCATTTTAAAAAGTTCAGAAAGCTTTTTGAATGAATTTGTATAATGAATGAATGCACCGACGCACCTTGTGTTGTTTTGGCGTGCTTTCACACTCAGGATTATTGATTAAATGTATGATATCTGATTCGGAAGGATTTTCTACATACAAAAAGAAAAACAATTACGGACATATACAATATGTACACAAAGTATAATATTTGTCATGTGTTATTAAATATGGCACAGAGGTGTTATGTGTTTATCTGTGTGGCTGGGTGATATGTTTAATGTATATAGTGTCTGAGTGAGAACGTGTTTGACCCTGTAACAGATGAGGACTGCACTCGTTCTCAAAGCGGACGGAGAGAGCTTCGGGTCTCTTGCTGTTCCAGGTCTTCCTAGAAACTTCATTAAGCGCAGTTTCCTCATTCCCCTCCAGAAGCGAGAGCATCTTCATCATCTTCTGCATGGCTTTTATTCGGAGCTCACTACTTCTGCAAAACACTGATGATAATCAACGACCTCTGAAAGCCACAAACTGTGTGTAAAATCAATCTATAAACAGAGGAGATTTTGTATTATTTATTTAAATAATATTATATTATTTAATAATAAAGTAAATTAGTATTTAGTATATTATATGTACAATTCCATATTGATATTTTTTTTTTTAATCAATCAACTGTATTTGTATAGCACTTATATAGCACAGTGCTGCTTACAGCATCATTACCTGCAGACTTGTGTCAAGGCATGTTTCTTCGGATTAGTGTCTAGATTTGTCTCTGATGAGAAGTGCATGAGAGCCGCCCTTCTTTCTCTGTCTCGCACTGGACAGTCATCTGCAATAAAAACATTTTCACTTTCAAAACACTGATCTGTTTGATCCTAGCAGAGAGAGAAGACAGATGACGCACCGAGCCTCCGGAGTCTGGTCATGGCGTGGACCAGGTACAAACGGTAGTGTGGGTGTTTCTTGACCACAGGATTGAGCCGCAAGTCCAGTTCCTTCAGATTCTGTAGCTTGTGAAGAGCGAAGACGTCCTGCAGAGACTCCAGTCTGTTATAGTACAGATTCAGTCTCTCCAGCAGCTCCAAGTGCTCGAGCCCCTACAAACACATACACAGCAGTAGAGCTCTACAGATCTACAGCCAGTTATACATCATTCGAGTATATGAGTAAAAAACTCTCACTCTACGATCCAAGTCATGTTAATAAATTAATATATAAGAAACTTACTGTAAAATATAACCTGTGACAAAAGCAAATGTTAATAAATAAGGAAGTTATCATAAAATATGACCTCTGACAAAAGCAAATAAATAAACAATTCTGTAAAATGTTAATAAAATTAATAAATAAGAAAGTTATTATAAAATAGATAAAGCTAAAGTGTTTATATAATATAACCTACGACAAAAGGAAATAATTCAATGGTTCAGTTAATAAATAAGAAAGTTATTATAAAATATGCCCTAAATGACAAAAGCAAATAAATAATTGATTCTGTAAACTGTTAAAAAAAAAAAAAAGTAAATTGTTATATTATAGTTAGTTAGTATATTGTGTTATCGAAAGTTATCATAAAATATAACCTACGACTAAAGCAAACATGACTGATTCTGTAAACTATGTTAATAACTTTAGAAATAGGACAATTATTTTAAAATATAACCTACGAGAAAAGCAAATAGGTAATTGATTCTCTAAACAATGCTAATAAACAAATACAAAAAATATAACCTACGACAAAAGCGAATAAATAATAGATTCCATGAACTATATTAATATTTATTTTTCACCTGAACTGTGACCAGAGTATTATATGAGAGATCCAGTGATTTCAGACGAACAAAGTTCTTCAGGGATGTTCCTAAATGACAGATTTTCCCTTCATATGTTCCTGGAAGAGCTAACGATCGGACATCCGCTGCGATAAATTATTAAAAGTATTAGTTAATCAAATAATGACTATATAATATATATAAATGTATCATGTTTTACCTAAACAGCTGTGCTGAAGGTTGAGTTTTTCTCTGATCCACTGCTCTGTTATGGTCAAACCGTCTACCGCCATTGTTTTGAAGCTGGAGTTCACAAAGCGCATGCGCAGAACTAGGATTAGGCTTATGAATATTACTTACGTAATGTGACGACGCCGCGTTTCATTCGCTGAAAACAAGACGTTGGCGAGTCAGTTGGTGAATTGGCCAATCAAACGGCTTAGCTCGTGAATATTAATTACGTACGCGTGTTTGAACGTTTGTCTTGGGAAGGTTACCAAGCAACAGCGACGGTAACGTTACTGGTGTATTTACGATTAATCCGTCAACACAGGAGAGAAAGAGGCTGTCAAACTACACCAGAAATGTATTAAATGACAGCTTGAGGCTAGGGAAGTATTCCTCAAACAAATCATTAAACAGGTAAAAATGAGAAAGTAAGTAAATAAATGTTGCGTATCGCCCTCTGGTGGCAGATAAACGCCACCTCAGGCCACAGATTTAAAAACATATAACGACTGCGGTCATCATTAAAATAATACTAATTCCAACCACATTCATAGTAAAGTTAAGAAAGTAACTTGTTTTCGGTTTATAATGAATATGAGATATAATGAAAATGCTTTTAAAACAACTGAATGTTATGTGTTACATAAACATACTATAGAATTGGATTTGTAATAATTGATATAATCTTTTAAATGAATAATGTACACGATTTTTTTTATTTGACATAAAAATGAGAATGAGTCAAATGAAAAAATGTCAAATTTAAATGTAAAACTTAAATAATAATTTAATGTACTTATACATTATTTACTTTGTATAATACTTTTTATTTAAATCTCGCTGCTTCTGTATGCGAAGTAGATTATTTATACTTTGATAAACACACATTAAAGAGATTTTAAATTGATTTCAAAACACAAGTTTTTCAAATAAGCCCCGCCTACTTTTAGATCCTCGCCTGACGTAGCTCGCCATTCTTCGCGCTTCTGATGCAGAACCAGCAGTGAGCATCATCATCATCATCACACCGAGCGCAGGTGCTTGATCTCCAGCTCTCCTCTCCTTCCCTCTCCGCTGGATAGGATGAGACGATGGCTCGCAGGAGAGATGAAGATGATGATGATGATGACGGACACAGGCTGATAGAGGAGGAGGAGGAGGAGGATGCGGGTCTCATCATGGACCGCGAGGATGAGGACGGTCTGTCTCTGGACGAGATTTTACATCTTTACAAGCAGCCCATCAACGAGGAGCAGGCGTGGGCTGTGTGTTACCAGTGCTGTCGCTCGTTTCTGGAAGATTCTGCTGGGACCGGAGGAGCGGGACATGTCCGGATTTATAAAGACGGATCGGTGGGCTTTCATTCCGGAGACAGATCAGGTGACAAATCAACAGCATGACACACATCGGCATGTGCATTTCCATACATAGGCCTAATAGGTGTTCAAGCAGTTGAAACAGCTTATATATAGTTGCATTAATTTTTTTCTAGTGCTCTGCATCACAGAAATGCACAGTACTGAATGCATCATGGTACGTGCAATAATTAGATGTGAAATGCTGTGCCATTGTTTTGGACATCTTGTGCATTGTATATTTTTGACAGCACTGATGTATTATGTAACACGTGAGATTGTGAGACAGGCCTTTATCAGACAGCAGGCCAGTACAAGCAGTGCACTACATTGAAGACTGGGTCTAAAATAAACACAAGGCAGCATAGATGAAGCATAATGTAAGTGCTCAGAGTCACCGTTGTTTACAGTAGATGCTCTCTGATAAACACCAGAAATTGCATATTTGTGTGTAAAATGTTGCTTGACTACAGGTTCACTGCTGTTTCCGCTCGGTTATACACCTCATACTAACATTTCCCAGGAGCCCATGGTATTTGGTAACCGATTTAGGATAAGGCTATTTAAAATCTGTCAAAGATATGATAACTAAAGCTACACAAAAACATGAGCAAAATCTGAAAACATTCAAGTTTATTTTATTTTAGTTAGTGTTTTTTTTTACATTATTATTTGTTATTTGTAACGTTATTCTAGTAGTGAAATACAAATAATTTTCATTAATGTTTTAAATAATTTTAATACATTCATTTCCTTATTTTGATTTTCTGTTTTCATTATAATTTAATTTTTTGTGTATGTGTGTTTTTGTCGTGTTTTTATGTTGTATTTGCTCAAGTTTTTATATTTAGTCATTTTATTGCATCACGTTAAACTACATGCAACTACATTTTGTTAGTTTGTTTTTAGTTGAAGTTTACTTTATTAAAAGTTGTATGGTTTTAGTTAACTATACTAACCCTGTTGCCTAGGCATAATTTCTCGTTTTCATTTAGTTTAAAATAAAATACTAATACTAAAATAATTGTGCAAAAAGAAATTAAAACTGAATAAATAATAATAATAATAAAATGTATTTACATATTCGAAATCTAAAAATAAAGACGAAATTCACAATAAAACTACTACAACGAAAAACTATTTAAAATATAATAGTGTCTCTATCTCTGTGTCTAATAGTTATGATGCTAAAATGCTGAAGTGAAGTTAAAATCTTTTTCGTTCAAGCCCAATTAAAAGCCTTGCTATATCTCTAATGCTTTAATCGGCTCGTGTGATAATGAAATGTGTGCAGCTCATCAGACGATTGAGATGTTTATTACAGCTGGATTTAACTGATGCCTTTCCAGAGGAGGATTTTATTGCTCAGAGCAATATTTCTCTTTCATTACTCGGGAGACTAAATGGAGTTTGCAGTTACGTGTCGTCACATGTTTCAGCAATAGGAGAATAATTCGATAGCTGGTGAACATGAATGTGGAGCTGCACAGATCATTAGCGTTAGCCTTGAGATTTACAATGTTTCATTGCAGACTTTGCAGATATTCCCAGAGGAGAGGTGCTCACTTTGCCTTTTAATAAACGCCTCAGTCATTGCTTTCTCGCATGAGACATGCTGTCAAGATTGATAGGTCCACCCGCTTCCAGGCAGAGCTGTTGCTGTTGGTGAACATGTTCCTCGTTCGCTGTCGACTGCAGAATAACAGACGAGAGATCTGTTTCTTTGCTTGCTTTGCTGCAAAAAATAGTCTGAGATTAAGTGGATTTAAGAGTAGTCATGGGTTTTTGCATATTCTGCAGAGTCTGATACACTCGGAGTGTCTGTAAGAAGAAAATGGGCTCACCCTCGGGTCATCCGAGATTAAGATAAATTTGGAGAAATGTGTCACTGCATCAGTGTCTCAGCAATGGAAGTGAATGGGTGCCGTCAGAATCAGAGTCTGATAAAAACATCACTGTAATCTACAGCACTCCAGTCCGTCAGGTAACATCTGGAGAAGACTAAAGATCAAACTAATCCAGCATTAAGACACTTTTTTTAAACTCAAATGCCAGTTCATAATCCATAGTAACTCTTCCTCCGGTGAAAAAGTGTTAGGGGCTGGTTGCATAAACTCTTTAGGCTAAGTTATTCACCTTTTATCAGCTCTCATTCTGACGGCACCCATTCACATCCATTGCTGACACACCTGATGAAGAAACACACTCTGATCTGAGGGTGACTATATTTTCTGTACATGTTCGTTTGCGGGTGAACTATTCCTTTGATAGTTGTCAGATGTTTTATGTAAGAACAAACAGCGCTGTGGATTGTACAGTCACTTACATAAGGGATGTGTAGTGAGCGTGTAAGCTTTATTCATCCGTCACTGACTGTCATCTCTTCTGTTCTCCACAGGTGTGCGTAACCCCAGCCGGTCCTCCACACAGGTGAGTGATGCAGTGTTTGTGACGTCAGTCATGGATCTGTAACATGTGGAAGTTCTTAACTCCTCTGAAGTGTTTCCAGCGGTTGCTATGGGGTGCTGTGGGTGGTTGCTAGGGCAGTTTTTATTAATATTTCTGAATTCGTTTTCATTTTAATATTTCTTAATTAATTTGTTTAATTTCTATCAAATCAATTTGAATTGTTTATTTATTTTATTTTGTATTGTATGCATTGCTTTTTAGATTTAATGTATGTTTTAGAATGCTTAGTAATATTAATTTACTCCTTATTAATATGTATGTTATTTTAGCTTTATTTCAATTAATTTTTTTATGTTTGGTTTAATTTAGTTTTAGATTTTATTTATTCCCAGGTACTAAATTACAGGTAATTTATTTTAATTCTTATTTATTTATGCATAGTGTTTCAGCCTAAATTGAATGAAAATAAGTTTTGCATCTAATATTTGTGACCCTGGAGCACAAAAACAGTCTTAACTATAGCACAGGTTTATTTTTAAAGCAGTAGTCAAAAATACACTGTATGCGTCAAAATGATAGATTTTACTTTTAATGCGAAAAATCATTAGGATGTTAGTGAAGATCATGTTCCATGAAGATATGTTGTAAATTTCCTACCTTACATCTATCAAAACTGTATTTTGGATTAGTATGCATGGCTAAGAACTGATTTGAAGGAGATTTTCTCAATATTTGCTCCCTCAGATTCCAGATTTTTTTATAGTTGTATCTCAGACAGATATTTTAATTGATTTAAGTTAGTTTAGATAGTTTAATTGTTTCATAAGCAGCTCAGAGCCTCTTGAGTTTTCAGCACAGGTCATGTTTTCTCCTCTCTCTCGTCTCTCAGACGGCTTGTCACTCCACAAGTTCGTTCCTTTGAAGTCAGCAGCTGGTGACATTTTAAAGGCCAATTAGAGACATATAGACCCAACAGATCACTGTTTGCATCCCAAGCATCTTTGACCTTCCAGGTTTATGAAGTGTTTAGTAGATTTGGGTATTTTTTAAAATATGCATGTAACTCATATATTATTACTATTACATATTTTAAAATGCAGTGGCCAGTAGTGTGTGTGTGTGTGTGTGTGTGTGTGTATCAGTCATCCAATAGTACATCTGTCCGTTTGGATGTAGTTGAGGCGAGGGGTGGGCGATATGGAAAAAATATCATATCACTTTTTTTGGGGGGGGGGGGAATCACGATTCACGGTTTTTATCCCGATTCTTTTTCAATTTTGTTTTTAAATAATATTTTGAAAATTACAGAGATTT
>JAUCMS010000028.1:20521388-20532405 GCA_032357445.1 Enteromius radiatus | reverse complement strand
ACAAAAATACTTTGAAAAGGTTTTTCTGCTTCTCCATCCATGCAGCATATCAGCATCAGTATTTGTTTTTATTTCTAGTTTTTTATTATTATTATTATTTCCCCTTCTCTCTCTCTCTCTATATATATATACTTTAACAGTGATGCTGATTGTTCTACTCTAATTATTGTTTTTTATTTTTTGACACACCTCGTTTATGATTTTTATTGTCTCTCACAGGTGTTCGTGAACTACGAGAACAGCTTAGGGGCTTGTGTCTACCGTGAACAGTTCAATTTCAACGCGGAGCCCCCTTGGGATCCTAGCTGATAGCTGGAGAGGTCGACCTCTGACCTGTCCCTGTAGGTTCACATCTCTGCATCCTCTCTTATGATATGATGCATGAAGAAGTTCTGATTTGAGTCATACCGCCCACCCTTGCTAAGCAGTTTCAGTCTAGAGCTGTTTTTAGAGCTGCTGTGAGAATGACTAGGCAAGGTCAGTGGAGGTCTTCTGACCTGCTGCTCCGATTGATGCGCACTGCAGGAGCCTTTCTGCCATGACGTCAAACATGGCATTGAATGTGCCATACCTATTTGTACAGTTTAAATAAAATATAGCTGCAATTCACAACATCGATCCCTGTAAATGTCAAAAGGCTAGATGTTTTTTTTTTTTTTTTGAAGAAATTGTTTGTTTGTGGGTGATGCACAAATGCAAGTTTTTATATTATTGTAATGATATTTATTTAATTTTTTTTGCAAAGATGACTGTTTGCTTGAAACAATGATTCCTTTCAAAATTACACTCTCAAAGCAAATCCATTAATATCAAAATATATGCTTATTGTTTCTTATAATAAGAGTCTTTTAACATGCAAGTAAAACATATCTATATAAATGACTGAGAAGATTTTAAATTGAATTGTTTATTCCCTATCATTTACACAAGCTTGCATTTATTTATTTATGTATTTATTTGCATGTCTTGTGTTTGCAGTGGATATCGCTAGGACCCAAGAGCTCTGAGGGTTCTCTTAAATAGGTGACCTGCTTTATGCCAGTCAGAACATCAGATTACGGATGAGTATGAAGGGAACTCTGGACGAAGCACACTTTTCTGTTGAGCTGCTGGAAGGAAGCGCGGCTCTCCGAGATGTGATCGATAAACACATCCGCGATCGAACTCTTGTAAGTATGAAAAGGGAATTCTGCTTAGTGCCTTTTCTTGCTATACCCGTGTATGATGTGTGTTGTTTTTTTTTCCTTTAGGCGATGAAGAGTGCATTTTTCGCTGCTGATTTGGGGGTTATTGTGCGGCAGCAAGTTCGCTGGAGAGCTAAAATGGACCAGATTCGGCCTTTCTACACGGTCAGGAGCAACAGCAGCCCTGTGGTCGTTGAAATCCTGGCTGGTCTCGGAACTGGCTTTGTTTGTTCAAACAAAGTAAGAATAAAATGCTCCTCTCTCGCTAAAACTAGACTATTCAATGTCCTAAAATAACAGTCTGGTGCTATATCTGTGTCTGTCTTGCAGCTATTTTTGAAATGTATCATTGCGTTTGTTTGCTGCTTTATGTGTGTCATCAGTTTTGGCCGCTGTGCTTGTCTTTCAGCGCGAGCTGGACTTGGTGAAGGGTTTTGGCGTCCCGTCTCAGGACATCATTCTCGGTGGGACGTGTAAACAGCTATCCCATATCAAATACGCAGCTAAACACAACATCCCTCTCCTGGTTTGCGATAATGAGGCAGAGCTGAGGAAGATTGCGCGATGCCATCCTAAAGCAAAGTGAGTTATGTTATCACACACATCTGCTCACATCACTGATGCTAAGAGGCTGCATTCACACTAATACACTGGGTTTTGTTTTTCTTCTTCTTGAACTGGTTTTGTTCTATAGGGTGTTGCTGTTGTTGACATCGGAGCGCTGCTGCGAGCGAGAGGAGATGGCCTTCCCGTTCGGCTCCTCTCTGAAGGACTGTAGACATCTGCTAGAGTGTGCCAGAGAGCTCAGCCTGCATGTTACAGGAGTCAAGTGAGTCTCTCTTGAGTTTTGAGAGAATACGTAACGCGACTGGAGTCATTTAGAAGTTACAGTGGCCTCATTTTAGGAGCATGCGGTATGTATACACTGTTTGTTATTTTGGCAATGTGATAGCTGACATTGTAAACTATGTCTCTCACTTTGCAAAAACTAAAACACAGGCATTGAGCGTGTTTAATTTAGAGTTGAGGAAATAAGAAGGGAATATTGGTTTTATTCTGTTTTGCCAATGAAAATGGCCCCAAACAAAGCAGCAGGAGAACAGATGCATCTCCAAGAAAATTAGCTTCGGTTTCTGAACGAATCAGTGATCCATTCATGCTTTTTTTCTGTTTTAAAAACATTGATCTCATAATAATATTTATGCAATTGTAATTGCAGTGTAAAAACTGCTTCAGATGCAGCTTCTTTGCCACTTCTGTGATGAAAAAATTGTTTGTTGATATTGCTTTCTTTTGATTGGTGTCAGTCCTATAGCTCAGTCTTATCTATCTATCTATATTATATATACAGTATGTAATATATAGTTTGTTTAAATGTAAAAAATTGACACAAAGGATGATGCATAGATCTAATAAGGATAGAAAATGCCCTTATAAAAGTAAAAATGCCTGGATATTAATTCAAGTGCAGATACTGTTTTTTGTCATGCATTAGATATTAAAGCTTTTTTTTATGATTCATGCACAGTTCCTCCAAGGACATTTCTGCAGGAAGTGAATGAGTTTTAATTTCATGCTTTGCTCACAGATTCAACATTCCCAGTTGTTGTCAGGATGCACAAGCGTTCTCTCGTGCTGTTTCTGACGCCCGCTGTGTCTTTGATATGGGGGTGAGTCATCGCTCATGCAGTCATGGATCGAATTCTGATCCGATTGTGCCATGAGCTTCCCTGCCGAACCCCGGGGGGAAGATCTTTATTTATCTAAATGTCACTTTCAGTATTTTATTTCCCCCTCGGTAACGTGTTATAAATGAATTTGATCTTAGGAGGAGCTCGGCTTTGAGATGAGTGTCCTGGACGTCGGAGGTGGCTTTGATGGATGTGAGGCGCAGTTAGACAAGGTACTGTATTCTTCTGTACAGTTATACGTTTTTGCATTTCTATGCCCCGCCCCTGAGCTTCTAGTGTTGTTTTTGTGCGCAGGTCAACCAGACACTGAAACCCATGCTGGACATGTATTTTCCTCTCTCGACCGGCTTGATGATCATCGCTGAACCCGGAGCTTATTACGTGTCCTCTGCCTTCACGCTGGCCGTGAATATAATCGCCAAGAAAACAGTGGCTCGTGATTTCAGTGATCAACCACACAGTGAGTGCTAGTCATCATATCATGTGCATAATCATCAACAGGGTTTAGAAACGTATGGTAGCAATGATTATGTTTATTATATATTAAGTATATTTATATATGATATCATTTATATGAATATAAATATGTGAATACATGTCGATATTTTGCTGTATATGTGTGTCTTTTACTCATTTGACAGCACAAATATATTTGTTTATTTTATTTTATGTTGAATAAAATTGGATTTTGCAATATTGCCAGCCTTACTGTACATTAAACTAAATCCTACTTCATGCCTAATAGGTGTTTATTGAACTCATGTTGGTGTTTTTTCAGATGCACTGTCTGCAAACGATGAGCCTGAGTTTCTCTACTGCATGAATGATGGGGTTTATGGGTCTTTTGCCAATAAGCTGCTGTCTGAGGATTCAATGTCAATGCCTTTGGCACACAAGGTATATATTTCTCTTTAAAAACATGTAGAAATGAGATCAAGGTACAAAACACTGGATCATATTGTCTTTTGTGATGTGCAACACAAACACCTTTGCTGAAATATTAGCACAAGTAGTCTGACCCTTTACAGCTGATGCTCCGTGATCATGGGTAATGTGGTGTTTTGTCAGGAGGTGAGCGCAGAAGAGCCGCTGTTCTCCAGCAGTTTGTGGGGTCCGTCTGCTGATGATCTGGATCAGGTGATGGAGCGATGTCTGCTGCCAGAGCTCAGTGTCGGAGACTGGCTGCTTTTCAGCAATGCAGGGGCCACGTTCACCAATGGAGACGAACATAAACCTCCCGTCTTCTACAGCATCACTGAACGTGACTGGTACGGAGTGTATTGTTGTCGCTGTATGTGGTATTACAAACCCCGTGCCTTTTTATTCAAGTTGTTTTTCCTGTCTTTAGGCAAGAGCTTCATAATTGTGGCGTCACTTTGGATGCGAGGAAGAAGAATTTCTCTCTGGTACCATGTTGCCTGCCACCAAACCTATCCGAGGCATCCATTTCCACCCCAGCGTAACATAAAGCCACTTACTGTCATTATTTTGTCTGACTTTAAGCACTTAAGAACCTGGGCTCTTCTAAGAAGCTTCAGATGCTTTGAAGGAGGCTGGGACCAGAGCTGAAGAAGTGTTATTGACCGGAGCAACTTCATAGCCATCACAACTGAAGGATATAGGTGCGATTAGCTTTAACAAATGGGCCTGTTGGCGTTTACAGCTGCACTTAATTGTACTGATTTGGTAGTTTATATATATATATATATACACGCATATAGTATTTCCACTTACTAATGGAATCAGTCATGTACTCCACAGGGGAAGTTATTTATTAAAGCTTTGGTCTAGTTTCATGACATCATCAGATGCTTTTAAAGAAACATGCACTTGTTTTTTGTTATTTGTACCATGTTTAAACTGGGAAAATTGTGTTCTCTGTCCTGTTTGAACTGTTGCAGGAATAGCTCAGCAGAGCACTTTATATTTTTGTGGAGAAAAAGTACAATGAACACTTTAAAGGAGTAGTTCACCCAGAAATGAAAATCTGCTGCAGATGGGATATAAATGAGTTTGTTTCTTGTTCAGATTTGGAGAAATGTGTCATTCATCAGTGTCTCAGCAATAGATGCTCTGCAGTGAATGGGTGCCGTCAGAATGAGAGAGGATTAAAAACATCACAATAATCCACATCACTCATCAGTTAACATCTTCAGAAGACGACAAATCCATCTTTAAGACATTTTGATCAGTGCAGATATCTTCTGATTCAGCCAAAACAACTTTTTCAATAGATGAATCGTTATTATGCTTAGAGGACTTGAATTTTAGCCAGAAGTATCAGCTTAAAGACAAAAACATCTGAATGTTGGAACTGGAGACGTGTGGATTATTGTGATGTTTTAATCGGCTGTTTGGACTCTCATTCTGACGGCACCCATTCACTGCTGAGCAAGTGGTGCAGTGCTTTTGAACTATTCCTTTTGAGTAAGTATACAAAGTGCAAGCATCTGGTCTATCTTGCTTGCGTTGCCATGACTGGCAAGTTCTTGCATTTAATCGGAAAGACTTGTGCGGCTGCGTTTTGTAATGCAGTATTGCACAAAATGGGAAGTGCCTGCTTTCGCATACTTGTGTTTGTTCCTTTTCAAAACAGTAGCTTGTTCGCGTCGAGCTGTGCATTATTTCAGCATTACACACGTGTTCTGTACAGGACGTCTCTGGTATTGTGTAAGTATGTCTGAGAACGTGTTGAAGGCGGTTTGAGCAAGTGGTGCTGGTTGAAGGGAGAGGAAGCTGTTATGTTGCTTTTTACCTGCAAGTGAAAGCAAAGAACTGTGTAACACTGAACGTGAATAAGACCAATGAAATGTTTGTTCAGTTTGCCGTTTACAGCATTTACCTTTTCTTGACAAAGTTTTGCTGTCAATAAAATGGTATTAATAGCCTTGTGGACTTATTTTGCATTTTAATGTCATTAAATGGGTACGAACTAGTTTCTTACTAGGTATTGGTTATTTTTCATAGTAATGAAAAAGTGATGTTAAAAAAAAGTTTTATTTATATATGCAAAAAAGTTAATTTCACCGTTTACTAAGAGAACGCTGATAATAAGAAATGTCTCTTGAGTAGAAAATCAGCCTATTGGAAAGATTTGGGAAGGGATATTGTGAAATATTATAATTTAAAATGGCTGTTATATGTGAATATATTCTAAAATGCAATTTATTCATTACTCCAGTGTTACTGTCACATGATCCTATATGAAATATTTATTTAAAATGCTGTCCTTTTGAACTTTCTAGTAACTGGAATCCTGAAAAATAAGATTGATAAGTTTCTGCAAAAATATCAGGCAGCACAACTGGTTTCAACATCACAATATAATAACATAATCAGAAATGTTTCTTAAGCATCAAATCAGTAAATTAGAATGATTTCTGAAGAATCATGTGACACTGAGTAATGATGCTGAAAATCAGCTGCGCGTCACAGAAATAAATTATATTTGGCAATATATTCACACAGAAAACAGCTATTTAAAAGTATCATAATATAAAAAAATTACTGTATTTTTTTTATTAAATAAATGCAGCCTTGACGGGCAGAAAAGACTCATTTTAAAGCAGCACTATGTAACTTTTCAAACTTTGTAAGGTGCATATAATGACATCATGAGTTCATCTTCCAAACCAAGTTTGTGTCTTATCCCGAATCACCACGGTACACTCACAATAAGTGCTTATTTTTGGGCTATCGGTCTTTGTCAGTCACGTGTGTTTATTATGTGTGACATCACCGAGGCGCCATTTTGAAGGTATCGTTACATCGAGCAGTGAACTGAACCCTACAGTAAAGACCGATTAAATCACCATCATACTGGAGAGAAACAGACGCATGGTACCAAGATAATCTCATCAGTTGTTTTAGGAACCATAATTTGTATTATATCATTGATGAATTACCACCGCTTCATACTACCTGACGCAAAAAGTTGAGTAACGTACCGCAGGCCTCCAACCTCCTTTGATATATATTTGGTTTACAAGTATAAAAACGCATATTATTTACATATGCACTTAAACGTTGTTTTTAATAATTTGCACAATTCTAAGTAATTACGTCATATTCTGTACTTTGTTTGACAATGAAAAACACTTTCATGAACACAAACACACTGCAGCCAATTAACGTTAGACTCAATCAGACTCCTTTCTATGCACTATTTCTAACCAAATCAAACTCCTTTAAGCTTCCACTCTATCTAATACTATTTCTAATTTATCTAATTCATGCTAGCAACATGCTAATAATGTTAGAAACATGCTACATTACATGCTAGTAACTAGCTTATCATGATAACAACATGCTAGTAACTAGCTAATCATGTTAACAACATGGTAGTAACATATTATTGATGCTATAATCATGTTAGTAACATGCTAATCATGCTAACACCATGCTAGTGACCTGCTAATCATACTAGAAACTTGCTATCAACATACTAATAATGTTAGAAACATGCCAATCATGCTAAATTACATGCTAGTAACTAGCTTATCATGCTAACAATGTGCTAGTAACTAGCTAATCATGTTAACAACATGCTAGTAACTAGCTAATCATGCTAACAACATGCTAGTAACTAGCTAATCATGCTAACAACATGCTAGTAACATATTATAGATGCTATAATCATGTTAGTAACATGCTAATCATGCTAACACCATGCTAGTGACCTGCTAATCATACCAGAAACTTGCTATCAAGTTTCAGCTTGATATCTTACATATGGTGGTAATACCCAAAATACACTTGGATTATCGTGAGTGTGACGTCACCTGACAAAAACCGATTGTAACCTGGTCAGGTCGTCACCGCTGCGGAGTAACACATACCTGCGTGAACCGCCATAGACATAAACTTAAAGAAGTAGGTCCGGTTAGAATGTTCTTCCGCGGGATGCGTGCAGTTTATTAACCACTACATAGTGTTGCTTTAAAACATTGAAAAATCCCTATGATATATATATATATTTAACGAGTGCAGGTGTCAGCTCTTGGCTTTAGGTGCCAGAGGCTGCAGGTGACAGACAGCACTGATGCTGTTCAGACGGTAGACCTCTTTCTGCCACGCCGGTGTTCTCCTGGTCGTTAGATGACGGCGTGTGTGTTTTGCCAGATGGTCACTGCGCACAAAGCGGGTGTGACAAACGGGGCAGGAGAAGCGCTTCTCTCCTGTGTGTGTGCGGCGATGGCGAGACAGTTCATCAGACCTGGCAAAACGCCGCAAGCATCCGTCCCAGCAGCACCTGAACGGCTTCTCACCTGGCGAGAGAAAAACAGCTTTCACTTTACTGGGTTTCTATGGGTCTTTAAAAGTCTTGTTTTGCCGTTTCACAAAATACAGCCTTTTAATTGTCCTAAATCTAAGCAAAAAGTCTTAAATACATAAAGTCACAGCATTAGATGTAACATGCACCACAATACCAGTCATCATTTTTGGGGATTAAGATGTATTCATATATATGTGTGTGCATGTTTATGTGGTTTATGAGGACGCAAATTTGTATAATGACATGGGTATGACAGGTATTATAATATGAAGGTGTTTTATGAGGACATTTTCAGTGTCCCCGTAACTCAAAAGGCTTAAAAAGACATACTAAATGGTGTTTTTAGAAAATCTAAAAATGCACAGTTTCCTGTAAGGGGTAGGTTTAGGTGTAGGGTCAGTGTAGGGCAATACCACATACAGTCTGTACAGTAGAAACACCATTACACCTATGGAGAGACCAACCAACATCTGTGTGTGTGTGTGTAGAAATGGAAATATGAAGTCTAGCAAAATTAAGTGACTTTAAACAGGAGCAAATATCTATTAATGAGGAATGAAAACATATTAAATATATATTTTCTGAGCCTTTTGGCAGATATTTGATCTTGTTTTACAATTTCTCAGAAAACAAGACTTATCCTCTTGTCATTTTGCTTCAAGTAACTGCATCTTGATTTAAGACTTTTGAGCATAATTGTAATCAGAAGGTACAATAAAAATGTATTTCTATATTCAAATCTAGTGGCAGGGTTACTATAGTTACAGCTGAAACCATAAAAATAATAGCTAATGTAACAGTAAACCTCAACTAGCCTATATAAAATAAACATAATATATATACATATATATATATATATTTTTTTTTTATTAAATAAAACTTCTTTTATTGCATCTAGCAAAGACAACTTGTCTGATTAGTTTAGTTTAAATTAAATTGCTAAAATAACTAAAACTAATAAATACATTTAAAAAAAAACTATAAACATATTTAAAGAAAAAATAATAAAGATTAAAAAAAAATTCCAAAACACACACACACACACACACAAAATAAAATAAAATTTAAAGTGAAAATTATGTGTGTGTGTATATATATATATAGATATATAAAATCAAAATACTAATAGTATATCAGTGATAATGTGGTAACTTTCTATTTATGTATTTTTTATTTGTAAACTCAATAAAAAAATAATGGAGATCAGTTAGGAGTGTTCTCAAACTTTAAAGTGTTTCGAGTACATCTCATAGTGTAGACACTGACATTTAGAAAGCGTAGTGTTTGTGTAGGAGAAGCGTGGTGTTCTGTACCTGTGTGTGTCCTCAGGTGTGCTTTGAGGTGGGACCTCTTGAAGTATGTTTTCCCGCAGTCAGGATGACTGCAGACGTGATCGCGGGGCCGTGGCGGAGCCGCTCTGTTTGTGGACGAGTCACGGCCTGGAGCGGGAGCGATGGCGGTGAACCTCAAACCACATGAAGGCGCTGTGGCTGTTTGTTTCGGGGGCAGAATCACCACGAATGATGCTCTGGTCACAAACAGCACAGGGCTGGAGCTCGCTGGAAGCTGGAAGACTGAGAGCGAATCAGACGGCGCTGGAGCAGGGGCTGATGGGAGATGAGCGCTCGTGTCTGCGTCTGACGTGTGCCGGATCACGCTGACCACTCGAGATCTGGCCTCGGGTGAAGCCGTGACCCCTGACCCCGGGGGCGGGTCACTGTCAGGGCTGTACGGTGAAGTCCCGCATGACTGAAAAAGTACCACCAATTCATGACTGTTTTTGAATATACAGCTCGGACCAGATTACCTTAATTCAGTTTATGAGTGAATCTCACAAAAACATCTTCAGGTCATATTGCGCCATTCATTTCAGCCATTTCTCGTTATTGTAACCTTGATGTTTGTTTTAGTTTTGGCGATTTCAATGAGAATCTAATAAATTACTGAAATGCAGTTCTTTTATTACTGTATTTACCATGTCACAATGACTTTTTTACAGCATAGAGGTAAATATTTCACAATTTCTCCCCAGCCGGTTCATCACAGTACATTAAGACAACTGTTTTGTTTAAAATGTTATGTTTAAATATGCAAATGAGGCATTATATCATTAATAATTTGCTAAACATAAATCTGATTCTGAATATTTATCAGTGTCTTTTAATCACTTGGATATTGTTATAGATTGTATTAATATTTTGAACAAATAATAATTTTACATTTTCCTTTTTTACTTAATACGTTGTATGTAATAATTTCTATAATATGTCGAAATATTTTTTTTTTCTTCGGTTTTGGTTATTTTAGTGAATTAGAAGTTTCTTTTTTTAATGTGTTGGAATTTTATTTTATTTTATTTTAAGTAACAATGGCTTTAGTTGTAGTTACTATAACCCCGTTTAATGTACAATGCATTTTCTAAAACTCAAAGCCGTTTTTTTTTTATTATTACAATTTTGAAATAAGTCAAGATCCAAATTTTTGTTAGATTTTGAGTTTTTAAGGCCTGGGAAAATTATACTGTTAGTTTTGTTTTACTTTAATAACTGTTTTCTTGTTTTGCCTTAATTTAAGTCTTAAATACAGTACAAAAACATACACATAAATATTTTACAGTTTAATAAGTACATACATAGATTGAGATTTGTGTTAGGGTTGAGAATTATGGAGGTATATATGCTTTTAAAATAAAGAAAGAAAGAAAATGACCTGGATCTGTTTATGAGCTTCACCTCTGTGACTCGTTTCACTCACAAAGGTGGACTCGTGGAAACCAGCAGTGACAGGATCTTCATCGGAGGAAGGAGTCGAGGGCCAATACTCCCTCTGCTGGACATTACCAGACTCCTGCTGGATCTTCATAAACA
>JAUCMS010000028.1:20509113-20521288 GCA_032357445.1 Enteromius radiatus | reverse complement strand
ACAGCTTCTGAATATCTCCGGTCTGATTCGGGCTGCTAGATGGCATAAAATAAAATTAAATACATTTAAGTAAAAAAAAAATATTTTTTTCTGATTTAATGAATTATTTGCTTTTTATTAAAATCACAAACCCCCCTGCAGTTCCTTCACAAAGCAAACCTTGATGTACAGTAATGTAATGCTTTACAACTATATGGAATATATTTTATTTCTATGGTACAAGATGATCCTGTTTAAATCAATATAATAAACAAGTTAGCTCAAAAGTAATCAAAAAGTTAAAGCAAAAATAATAGTTTTATTGTCAATAAAATAGTCAATGTCTATGTAATGTTTGTTTAATAGTTTAGTTTTGACCAATATTGTTCTAAATCAGCTTTTTATAAACATTATAAATAAATTTAATAGGCAACATAAGAAAAAGAATGCATTATTATCTGCTCTTCGTGAAGTTAAATTTAATAGCAGATCAAATTAAACTATATAAATGTATAAATGATGCAGATGGTTTTACTTACACTGTTAGATTTGGATGTCATACTGATGCTGCATTGTACCTCTCGTTTATCACTCTGTGACTGAACTGAGTCTCATTATGATCAATACTGTCACTGTTTCTGGAACTTCGATTCATTCACATATTTCAGAAAACCGAGCTGGACCGTGGAGCTCGTGCTTTCGCCTCCAGCCAATCATCGACCAAGGTGTGCAGAGCGTCGGCCAATCAGGAGCGCGCGTCGCTGCGTGATCAGCGGCTGATCCGCGCGGTGTGTGCGGGTGATACACAGACTGTCAGCTGTGTGTCCATGAGACTGATGCGCGGATATTTAAGACGATCCCTGCTGGACGTGATTCAGACTGGTATTTTACTCACATGTTTTATTCACGCTTACAACAGCCTTGCTTTTCTTCATAACGTTGCATAATGTCATCATTGCACCATTCTATAATTAAAGTAATGTTAAACTAGCGTTGACCAAGTTTTCTAGAAATTATATATATATATATACTGTAAAAATTATTTAAAAAATTGTATATGTGTGTATATATGTAAAAAGTTAAAATTTCTAAATTATATCTTAAATTACTATAGAAAAAGTGTGTGTGTATGAGAGAGAGCATAAAATGAAATAAATATTTTTAAATACTTTAATCAAAAAAGGACTTGCAAACTCATAAAATCAAAGATATTTTCCAGAGAAGTGCTTCATCTGGGTTTTGCAATGATGACTCTTAAACCTTTGCATTTTTGCTTAGGCATCTAGAATATTTTAGTCAAATACTTGCTTTATAAGCTGTTAAATAACAATTACCCAACAGCCCAGAATGCAGCAGACAGTCTATCAGGGACGTGGCTCGTTCCTGATAAACGACACTGGCTTCACTCTCCAGCCTCGGCGGGTCATCTGAGGCCTGTATTCCCGAACCGGACCTTTGCCCTAGATTTGTATGAGTGCATGCGCATGTGTAAATCTAGAGCACCCCCGCTGAGGCCAAGTACACCCCCCGCTCATGTACTTGACATGATTCAACCGCATAAACGTTGATCTGTAGAGAATGAGTCACAGAAAGAGTTATTTTGGGGACTTCTCGGTTCATATTACTGCACTCACATCTTCACTGTTATAATCACACAAACAACCGAAGCGTGCAAATGTTAACAAGCATAAAAATAAATGACATGCATGTAAAAACTGTGAACCTGAGCTTTTCAAAACTTCTTCAGTTCCTGTCTCTGCTGATGAATGTGCTGTTGTTTTCAATGCCATTCCCTCTGCTCTGTTTTTTCTGTTGCAAGCTACTATTTCCATGGCCATGTACTCTCTGAACCTAACCGACACATTGATGGGAAGTGTTAAAATGATAACTTAATATCAGGACTCTCTATAGCTCTCCAGAGAGAGATGACAACAATTTTTTAAATTTAAAAATAAAATCAATTTAAAATGTATTTTATTGGCATAAATCGATACACATATAGATTGACTAACATCATTTTTTTTGCATCTCTTTATTAAGGCTAAAATCACTACAAACTTAATGAGACACTCATTACACAAATATTTATGAGAGAAAAACATAAAAAAATGACATAAAATGTTGATTTGACTTGAGAATGGTTCTGTTGTGCATAAAGAAAGATGAGTGTGGAGTAAAACCAGAAACTAACAGCTATATTGCAATTATTACATTAAACACATTTTTTGTTATTTTGGGATAATGCTCAGTCATGCAAGGACTGCAGCTGCAGTGACTGACCAATCAAACATCAGAAGCACATTTGATCCGCTATTTTTAGCTCACTGAATCTTTCCTGTCTGCAGATTCTCATCCGAGCACAAAGTGCACTAAACTCCAGCACCCACATGATCCCAGTATAGTATGTGATGTGTTTACAGAAAGTCACTCTTTAACTCATCAAACAAAGTTTTGACTAAAAATAACTTTAGCCTGTATGCCAGTGTCCCTGAAAGTGTTGATTTTACTAAAAGATGAACTCACACAGATATTTCATGCCATTATCCTGAAGCTAATATCTTCGTATTACCAATAATCAATAATGAAATAAAAAAATAAAAAATAATAAAACAAAGAAAAGGCTCTGTTGGCATGTTAAGCGTTTCTAGAAAATTTATCTTTTTAAAAACCAGTTTGTACATTTTATTTCAATGGTAAACACAAGGCAATCACATATTAATAAAGACAAATACAAATAATTACAAGTTGTTTATTTAGTCATAAAGATAAAAATGATAAATGATACCAAAGATTATTTTTTGTTGGTTTTAATTAATTCATGAACTTAATTTTATTCACATGGAAAGAGAGGTTTTGGTGAGTTGAGATGAGAGCCTGTAAAATAAAATAAGTATGAAATGTAATTTAGAATCAAAACCTGCCACCTGCTGGACATTATATGAACATTGTCTCTGGTCTAACCGCTATTTACAGCTTTTCTTATATAAAAATGTTTGGTTTTTTTGGTGTTTAATGATTAAAAATACAATTCAAAGATTTAGATTTACTAGTTATTAATTAAATGTACCAACAATGGGTCAAAAGAATAAAACGGTTTATATAATACATCCAACTTTAACCTGGTTGTTCCAGCCTTAGTCGTATGTTCATATTTTTAACTGAACTAATTTAATTGTTTTTACAATAAATACATTTATCCTGATTCTAAGCCATTTAAACAAATGCATTTTTAAAAAATTATTATTTAAATCAAATAAAATAGAGACAAATAGTCAATGCTAAACCATTTGTCAGTCATGCATATATATATATATATATATATATATTACAGATCTTTTTGAAATCTTATTTATCTTATCTCATTTATGCATGACTGACAATTATCCATCACAAAACTGTATAATCTAAATTAATTTAATTTAGCCTTCAATTTTAGGCCTTAAGACTTATTGAGTGTACTAGTATGCTTCTGCTTTTATTTTTCATAAATGCTTTTTTTTATGGGTTATTAAATTTTCGGTTGTTTTCCCTATATTAATATCAGAAAGGGTGTCTTATCTGCATTAAGAAGGTTCAAATGACCTAATTCTATCACAATTTTCACAAGAAGCCAAAATCTCTTTTTGAGCCTTTGCTATTATTTTAAGCATCAAGGCCTTTGTATGTTACCTGCATTTATAACATATATTTCTTGATAATAATTTTTCGCTCTTCAAACAGGAAAAAAACTGAATATTGACTCTCAGTGAATTTGTCTGTAAATTTGACATTAACATAATTTCTTAACATCCATGCAAAGCACAGATACAGGTGAAAAGGTGTGCGTGTGTTTGTAAGGCAGGTGGGCATGACATCATTGCTTTATTCCTACGGCTGCAAACATACGCCACAAAGCATCGTGTCTCAGGGGCTCAGTCAAGGTCTAGATTTTGTGTCTCAGAAGTTTGAAACGTCTGATAACTCTGGCATGGGCTTAATATCCATTCAAACTGTAAAGCAGTCAAAGAAGAGCTTCGTATCATGACTGAATGCAGATAAGAGTCGTATTTTTACTACAATGACACACAGATCACTCGCCGCCAACACAATGACAACACATGGGAAATGACCCGTGAGCCCCGCCCCCTTCCCTGCCTTTATCCCCTCCAACCAATCCGCTCGGCCGACACATGCTGACTCTCAACCAATCAGCGTTGCCGTTACACGCGCATCCTCCCCAACAGACCCAAAGAAGCTTAAACAGAGTTAAGATGGCGGCATGTGGATGAGGAGGTTGTATATTTCAGCTCTTCGGTTGCTTTCGGCGAAGAAAACACACATTCTCAAACCTAACCCCTAAAGAAAAGAGAAAAGCCCCCCACAAAATAGTTTACTCGGGACCGAGCCCATGACGTCCATTCACTTCGTGGTTCACCCGTTACCCGGGACCGAAGACCAGCTAAATGACAGGTATTTATAAGAAAGAAGCGGTTTGCGATCTGTATTTACCTCTGGATGAGGTGAAAGCGCATTCAAAGATTGTTAATAAAATATCTGGGGTATTTTTTGTCTGCTGCAAGGGCTCAAGGTTGGGCATTTGGGTCTAAAAATAACGAGGCCCGGCTGACTGGAGACACAATGCGGGTTGGGGGATGGGGAGGTGAAAAGAGAGGGAACTGCGATAAATTTATGCCTTTACACGTCAATTAAAGGCTTTTATTATAAACGTACGATTTATTTATTACATTTTACTTGTGTTTTTTATGATATGCCGAATGAAAGTGAAGAGAATTGCGGAATAAAAATCCTCTCAGGTTAGCCGGTTAGCCTTTAGCACTGCGCGAGCTCATCCGTTTAATTAATTTATCCTCATAAACTAGGTGGAAATCACTTCACAACTGTTGCGAAACGTGTTTTGACGTTTGTCCTTCTGGTTTGTTTCTTACCCGGGGCTGAACAATTAATTTTAACACTTGTATATAAACGCAAAGACACGATCTTTTGAACTGCAGATGATTTAACGTTAGATAAAGAATTGTTTGAGTTTAATGTTATTCATAATTTCATTTTTTTTCAAGACATAAAAATCCAATTCCAAATGGTGTAGTTATAATATAACCATAGTCTTTTTCAGTGACGTTATATTTATTGATGTTTGAAATGAGATTATAAACAAACTAAATTTCGTTAACTAGACTAGTCAAAATGGTTGCAGATAGTTGTTGATGGAGGTGGTTATGTCTGATGACAGCTGCATGAGGATTCCATGGCTAGTTACATTGAAAGCATCCTTGGACAAAATGGGTGTCTCATTGCCTTCTCCTGTTGGTTAAAGGGTGTTTTAAAGCGTTGTTGGGTTTCCCCCCGCTGTAGTTTACCCAGATCCCTTAATTTTGTCATCGGTTTTGTAAGAGCAGCCTCATACCAGGCTAACTATCAGTGGAAGCCATCAAATAAAGAGTGACAAACACTGTGATCAATGGTGGATTATAAGAAACTGTATATATATACTATACTAATATAGTTGTACATTATTTTTGCTACTGAAAGCAAAAATACTACTGAAATACAGCTGCGTTGTAAAATAAAATATATAGGCTAAGTTATGAGTTGTGTAATCTGTCCACAAAAATGTTGTAAATCCTGTGAATATTTATTTTATTTTTATTTTTTGAAACCGCCACAGTTCCTAAATGCCTATTTAAACCTCAGCCTTTATAGAGATTGTGTTTGGTGCATTAACAGTGAACCAAAATCAGATCAAGAGCTGCTCGTGAAAACGCAGTGCCATGCTTCACAAGTTCACACGACCATATTTTGCTTTTGATTTTGATTCAATTGACAGTTTGCATGTGTAAATGTTGGTGTTTTATATCAATAATAGAAGTGCGAAAATATTTTGGATTCTGAAGCTCTGGATAACTCTGGCAGGCTGTGGCAGCAGAAGAATAATTTAGTATACAGTACTTTCATAATACTTTTGATACTCTTGGTATTGAGGAATTGTAAGCCATTTGTTTAATTAGTGCATGGAAATGTTACTTTATGGCATCAACATGTTATGAGACGTTTGTCCGTTTATCCATCCATTTCCGTTTCCGACAAAAAGCAAAGCATGCCAATTTTGAGCCATTTTGTTTGTACGTGTAAAGCCCTACATGTTATCATGTTCTTTTCTTTCTTGCCTCTATGGTTAGGTTGTCCTGTGCATTGCTATCTGTCATTCTCAGAACGGATGTATACTTGCACTAGTCATTAACGTTTCAGCGTGTGCACGGAGACCTCTATCCTTCATTGTCCACTGATATGTCCTGCAATAATGAGCCGTGACTTGAAGGCTTTTCTGCTGTGCTGCGTTGACAGGAAACGAGGGACCTTTCTGCACACGTGTCCCCTTCATGCTAGATTCAGCATTAGACTGCTGCTGTGCAAGAATATTCTCTGTGCACATTGCAGTATGATGTTGCTGATCTTGGGCTTTTTAGTCTGTATCATGAAGTGCATGCATTGGAAAGCGTGTGTATGCATGTGTTTGCATGATGCCCAATTTTTGGAAATATAGTATTATGTGCCATGCATTATGGGAGGGCATATTCATGTTGTTTTTGGTTTGTTATTAAAGTACTTGGATGAAGGTTTTTTGCTGGAGCTGCTTTCAGGACTTTACTCTTGTTTTATACTGAGTTCATCTAGAGAGGTCACACAAAAAGTGGTTCGCTATTGTATTGAAATGAGACATTTACAGATAGCTTTAAATGATTGTAAAATTACTTATTTGTAAACATCATGGTGTTTGTGCTCAGAAGTTGTCTCTGCTGCTTGTCATTGTTCAGTTGATGCTGTAGGCATGTTGCTATACTAGTGTGCCAAGTATGCCAAGCAAAACATTGGCTCAGTTCCAAAACCTAGTGAGCGTCCTAACTGAAATAAAAACCTCCATAAGGGACTTATTTGGAGTGTACTTTATAGAAAGAAGCCCTGTGTCTTTTTAATTATTTAAATCCTCTAAACAAAAAGTATATGGTGCCTTAAAATGCTGACTATCTAGGCAGCGTGCTAAATTGATATGCAGCCATTTTTACAGTCTTACAGCTGCTTTGACACACTTTTTGTCCAAGAAGAGCTTGAAGGGCTAAAGTTTGCCAGCATCTGAGAGAAATCTTTTTTTTTTTTCTTCAGCCAATTTGGAGCGGTTTGCCATGCTGCCATAAGAATCGCATCTTTCTTCATATGTTGTTGACTGCTGTGCATCTGCATTTACTCTCATGAAAGCTAACATATGAAACACCATGTGTCCTTCCAAGTGTGTTCTTTGTCCCTGGTGCGCTCATACCCAAGGTTTTCTGGCAGAAATTGTATGCAATTGTTTTTTGGCCTAAAAATCTTTTTATTTTCGTACCTGGTCATTGGTTTTAAGGGCTGTTATCTTGTTGCATAAAAAGAGAAGATTTCCAATAAAGCCTTACTTTTTTGGAATTTATTTCCATTTCATTATTGCATCTTGTACCAAATTTGATCTTTTTATTACATTAATTTTATGTAGTATGCTGCTTCTTCCATGACATGATTATAGCGCATGCATTGGTTGAGATTTTCACTGATCTTTGTATAAATATGCTCTGTTTTAAAGCCCGTTTAGCTATTTTAAGGAAGCCTAAATCAGTGCTGATTGAATTAAACATTCATTATTCTAATGGATTAAGTTTTTCTTAAATGGCATTTTCCAAAAGCGTTATGTATTTTAAAGCAAATAATTGTAAAATGCCCAAAATAAAGTGAAGAGTAAAATCACCCACAAGGCCACTTGGGTTTTCTGACCATGAGGCATGATGGGTTCCTCAGTTTTTCTTCCGTCCCTTTTCAAACCATAAGTCATCCTCTCTCCTGCCAAGGGTTTGGCCAGTTTCAGCTCAGAGGTGTTGGTCATTGCTCAAGCCTATATAAATGATGGCTCTCTACATTCAGCTGTTCCTTTGATAATGTGGCATGAACATTATCTAAATTTGAGTAATTGTATTTACTGTGGACATTGCCTGTTTTTATAAGCCCAGTGGATCACATGCCTTTGATGTTTCTTACAGGCTCCGTGAAGTGTCGGAAAAGCTCAACAAATACAACTGTAACAGGTATGTTTTACCAAGCGTTTGCATTTCAAGCTTTGTGGTTTTTAGAGTTCTTTCCACATCAATGAAGTATTGAGTTCTGTGAAAACACTTGACTAACATTTCTCTGTCCACGCAGTAGTCATCCACACCTTATTCCATTGGAGCAGGCCAAACTTAAGCAGTGTGTGGTTGGACCAAATCATGCTGGATTTCTCCTTGAGGTAACCTTAATTATGCAGCACTGTTACTTTATATCATGCTTCAGGTTTTTTCATAAACCAGAAGTGTTTTATGCATTACATTTTAAAGCAATAATTTAGAATTAGAGATGTAACGGGATGACAACTTTTTTTTTTTAATCGTGATTACACTGACCTAAATTATCTTGATTGTCTTGATGATATCGTGGCATTGTTAAAATATGCTGGAAATGTTCAAAAAGTACTGAAATCTGAATCATTTATTATTCATGTTTTGTATTTAAAATGAACAAACAAGCAAAAAAAATTCTTAAGCATTTTTTTAAACCCAGCTTCTTGCCATTTTTTTCACACAAAATGAAAAAACTTTGCGCATGTAAGGCTGTTATTTAAAGCTGTGCTTTATTCTGGACAGTATTTAGTTATCCTCAGTTCAAATCGTGGTAATTGAATATGGGCTAAATGATATTAAAGCATGAAATGGTAATACTAACCGTAGGGAGTTTTATCATGATTTATCAAACTGGTAATCCCTAATATGAATATTACTGCATTTGCTGGTACTCATGTTGTTCCAAACCAGTGTGCTGTTTTTGGTCTTATGCATTAAATTTACATTTATGCATTTGGCAGACCTTTTTATCCAAAGAGACGTACGTTAAATTCAAAGCAATTTCCATAAAAACTGAATTTCACAGGCTGTTAAGCTTCAAAAGGACCTTCTTTTTTTGTCGTGTTTGAAGTTTATCCGTATAGTATGAACTGTATAAAACAGCAATGCAACATTTCTGCTTTTGTGTTGAATTGAAGAAAATAAAGAATATGAGATTGGAACAACAGGAGGATGAATATATAATGAATGTTTTGTCTAATGCAAAAACAAAGCAATGCAGAAAATGACATACTCTTTTGTTTCAGGATGGACGGATCTGCAGGATAAACTTTGCTGTCCAGCCTGACCGACTGGAGCTCGGCAAGCCCGATGGCAATGATGGGTGAGAAATTAATACACCAATGCACAATGCATGTATGAGCTGGCATGCAAAATAATTTTAGATATGTCCCTCTGGGCTTATGTATTTATTGTATGTATCTTAATTCTGTTTCAAGTGCGCTTAATTTTCTCCTGCATTGCCCACTTTATATGATTAAAAGTTGTGTTGTGGGCTTTGGAGTGAAAACACATTGATGACTTTATGAATGCTATACATAAAGTAAATGTTCCAAACATGTAGCCTTACAGTGCAAATACTTGGTGATGAATTTTATGAAATGGATCAAATAGAAGGAACTCAGTCAGTCTGAATCTACGGGCTTCAGAACATCTTATAGAGGCGTGGCCAGCTTTTTTTGTCTGGTTTTATCAGCAGTGTTGTTTTTTTACTGAAATCGTGAAAACCAAATACACATGCAAGCATGTTGCAACACTACCTTATAAACGCTTACTGAAACTTTAAGACCTAAAATAATATTGTAACTCCTACAATTTGTACTTGCAGTGAGTATTAAATGACCGTTTATTGATGGTAAACTGCAAAAAAGACTTATGTTCATGATAAACGCTTTGCTGTCCACTGCTTATTGCAGTGGTTTGTTTGTGCATTTTTGTTTGAACTGAGGAGTGAGCTAGTTTTTTTTTTTCGTGTTGTTTTTGGGATTGAAGCAATGTCGCAGCAGTGCAAATCCCCTTTTGTGAACCTCAAGCAATCCTCTGTGTTTGTATATGACTGAAATATTTAGCGGGCATGATGGCACATGATTTAGGGGAAATCTTTAGCAGTTCCCTGCCAGCCTTTCCTACAGCTGTTGCCTGAGGAATGAGCTGCAGTCAGTTCTGGTTCCTAAGGGTGTTGCCATGTTAGTCGCCCCATGGTACAAGAGGCCGATTGGCTCGTAGGCCTGGGTTCCCCAGGCTCTGTGATGGCTCCCACATGTGGGACTGTAGGTTTATAACTGATCTCCCATCTTTTGTTTCCAGTTCAAAGTTGAGCAGTGTCTCAGGGGCAGGAAGGAGCTCCAGGCCAGGCAGGACTAGTGATCCGCCCTGGTTCCTGTCTGGTTCTGACACACTGGGCAGACTGGCAGGCAACACCCTTGGGTAAGTTGTGGCAGGGCTATCAGAAATGCAGCCATCAGGTAACGTTGGCAGGCACTCGTGCAGTGCTGCCTTTGGTTATAAAAAACCTTTTTAAAGATGATTTTGCTGTTTTGTTTGCATGCAATAAAATCTCCACCTGAAAATATTCACACTACAAACCTGTTTCCAAAAACATGTTTATTTGGTGTGTAAGATGCTCAATTACTTAAGAAATGGTAACACTTTACAGTAAGGTTCATTATTTAACTGCGTGAGTTATTAATCTTGTTTAATGTTAATTTCAGCATTTATTAATGCTTTATTAAAGTCACAAGTTTTGTTTGTTAACATTAATGCATTGTGAAACAAACGATGAACAACAATTTTTATTAACCAAAGATTAGTAAAGAGTATAATAAATGTAGTGTTCATTGTTCATACTTTTTAATTAATGCATTAACTGTTAACAAATGACACATTGTTGTAAAGTGTTACAGAAAAAATTAAACTCAAATTTAATAAAAAGTGTTATTTTTCAATGATTTGACGAAATTTAATGATTATTAGTAGTAGAAAAATCATAATACATAATAAAAGTAGTTTGAAGTTTGTGTATATTGAGAGAAAAATCTGCAAGCATGTTCATATGAACCAATATACAAAAATACATAGTCATGCACAGCAAAATTTCTGTATTGTATATTTTTATAATGGCAATGATTATGTATTTTTTTATTAGCCATTGTAGCTTTAATGTAAAACATTTAAAGTAAAATACAGAAAAGTACATTATCAATCACTAAATGAACAGTATTTAATATGCATAGTTACAAACAGCAATATTTATTAATATAATTTGATATTATATAGAATAATACTACATATATTATAACGTAACATCATTATACAGTATTTACTATAATGCAGTGTATATATATGTAATCTATTTATACATACATGTATATGTATTACAGTATTTATCATTGAACGTTTGCATAATTACTAATGCATAGTTAGCTTTTGAGTGAATTGTTAAATTAGTTAACTGATTAAATCACTGCATCAATATTAAAACATTCATATGAATTCTATCATGTTCACAATTTCAAACCAGTCCTTAGAAGTAAGCTGTTGGAGTTTAATATCAGATGCAGAGATTATCTTGTTGGACGTGTACTGATCCTGATTGTCGCTGTGCCTGGCAGGAGTCGCTGGAGTTCAGGAGTAAATGGCGGCAGCAGTGGAGGCGGAGGTAGCAGCGGTGGAGGCGCAGGAGGAGGCAGCGGGAGTGGAGGGGGCGGTGGAGGAGGTGCTGGAGGAGGAGGATCTTCAGGCCGGTCCTCCACAGCAGCCCGTGATTCACGCAGACAGACCCGCGTGATCCGCACTAGCAGAGATCGAGGCTCAGGCCTGCTGGGCAGTCAGCCACAGCCTGTAATTCCAGCCTCTGTCATCCCAGAGGAGCTCATCTCTCAGGTAACACTAGATTCAGGGGCCTGTTCCACATTCCTGATTTTTACTGTTTAAGTTGGATGTGCTTGCCATAGCTCTGCTTAGTAAGTTCCATATCATTTTTGTGAATATTATTCAGTTTTTTACATAACAGAACTTCATACTCAGTTGAGAGTCTCATAGCATTTAGCTTTAGCCATACAATTAGATTAAATTAATAAGATAAAAAAGATGAAAACATTTTTTGGCCCATATAGGGCTACAACTAAAATTTTTTTGATGGTTTTAAAATTATTAAAAATACAAATGCATGCAAATCATTGTCTATAAAGGTTGAAATATAAATACTGAAATATTGCATATACAATATAATACAGGTGTGT
>JAUCMS010000028.1:20490002-20502199 GCA_032357445.1 Enteromius radiatus | reverse complement strand
ATTTTGGCTGAGCTTTCAATGTTGTTACGGGAGAGGATGAAGCGGATTGGTTGGTTCTTGTCACATGACCCGCGGTGTGCTTGCGGCAAACTGAAATGCGCCTGCTCTGCATACGGACGCTTCCGTCCGCAATTAAATATACTTCCAAAGCTGCGCGGACGCAGATGTGCGTGAGACGGAACGTAACGTAACGTAACCGGCATAACAAGCACACCTGGCCTGCGCAAAACTGCATGTGATGTCAGGCTTCATTACGCCCGCTGTGAGTGATTGCGTATTATCTTGAGATCAGACAAGTTATGCTCATCTCCTGCCCTTGAAAATATAATTGGCTGAATCGTATAAATGCTAGACTAAGATCGTGTGGGGGGTTGAATCGAGATCGCGATCTTTTAACGATTAATTGTGCAGCTCTTGTAGTAACAAATTCTTTTTTTTTTTTTGTTGGGAAAATGCATTAACATTTGTTGTAATATAGCAACATTGCTAATTTACATCTGCAGTCCCTAGACACAAACTCAAATACACATACATTGCAATACTACGTATGACTAATACCCCAACACATATTTTAAAATTGCGGAAGTAAAATGTTTCCAAACTAAATATGAGGTTTTGCAGTACAAAACATGGACTCATGTTTTCTTGTAAAAATATACTGCAGTTATCTGTTTTATTAACTAACCTTCACTGTAAAAAGATATTTCAAAGTTGGAAATAAAACAGACTATTGAAGTCGTTTTACCTTGATTTCATGTTTAATTCAGTGTGCTCATGTTTAATTCAGTTGTTTGTTTTGCTATTCATGGCTTTTCTCACATTTTTTTTAAACATTTTATTAAACTCTGCTGGTGAACATTCTCTTGTGAAATTATTTTACACTGGAAAAAGTTAACATTGAAACCATCTAAAGCAAAACCTTTTTGAATTTCATTTTTTATTCTGTTTCAGCTTGCTAATCAGCATAAAAATAGCCAAGGAAGCTGAAATGCCATTAAAACAGCAATATCCTCATATCATTGTTTTTAAATGAGTAGTCCGGACTTGATTTAGAACAGTTTAAACATCCCTGTTTTGCCATTTCTAACCTATTCCCTGCTGTGCTACAGAGCGAAGACGCTCAACTCCGGCTCCAAAGGAGGAGGAGAAAGTCAATGAGGAGCAGTGGCCTCTACGAGAGGTTGTTTTCGTGGAGGACGTTAAAAACGTCCCCGTGGGAAAGGTGGGTGCAGACGTACACGTCGATCCAGTGGAGACTGAAACTACAAGCGTATTTTCTCCACTGATTTATTGCCTGCATTTTTCGCAACCTTTATAATACAATTACCAGTGATGACGGATGCCATTTTATAGAAGCATACTTGAAATCTTGTGATGTTGCTGTCAATGTTGTCTATGTGTGATGCTTTGCTATGACACCTGATTTGCAACAGCTCTCTCTTTTGAACTCAAGGTGCTAAAAGTCGATGGTGCATATGTTGCTGTGAAATTTCCAGGGACGTCGAGCAGCGTGAGCAGCCAGAGCGCAGCTCCCACTGACTCTGACCCCTCCTCACTGCTGCAAGACTGTCGCCTGCTCAGAATAGATGAGCTACAGGTAAACGCACACACTGCCGGAAACCTTTCCATTTGCTGAAACATTGATTGATGATTAAAGATGATAAAGAAAGAGTTATTTATTTATTTTTTAAATAGTCACTACACTAAAGATTAGGTCCCCTTTTAGAATAAAACAGTAATGTAATTTACTCTCCCCATTGTCATCCAAGATGTCTGTCTTCAGCCGCAAAGAATCTTATTTAATAATTTTTTTGAGGGAAAACGTTCCAGAATTTTTACCTGTATAGTGGACTTAAGTGGTGTCCAACAATTTGAACATCCAAAATACAGTTTCAGTGCAGCTTCAAAGGGTTATACACGATCCCAGCTGAGGAATGAGAGTCTTGCTTTGCGAAACGATGTCATTTTCTGAGAATTTTTTTTTTATACACAAAACCACAAACGCTTGGCTTTCTCTGAAGTCCACTATATGGAGAAATGTTTTCCTCAAAAAACAAAACAGCCCCCCCCTCTCTTAATCATATGTGCTGTCAAATGATTAATCGCATCAAAAATATATATATTTTTTTCATTACATAATGTACTATGTATATATTAAACTCATGCAGTATGTATTTTGAAAGTATTATAAATGTTTATTAAATATAAATGCTTGTTTATTTATATATACATAATAAAAATATATAATATACACACACACCAATAAATTATGCTAAGTTAAACTTTTTTTTATATATAATGCATGTGCATAAAACAATATATATCACAATTTAAAAATATAAAATTTGAAAACACCTTGCTTTTGTGTATGTGCGTGTGTAGATAGATATAGATATATCTATAACTCTTTTTCTTTTTTAACCCCAGCAAAAAATCTTTTTTATAAATATTGGGAAAAATACAAATATTGCTGACTTTTTTTCTTTTTAAACAGGTTGTTAAAACTGGTGGAACCCCAAAAGTTCCAGACTGTTTTCAGCGCACTCCTAAAAAACTTAGTATCCCAGAAAAAGCTGAAATTTTAGCTGTGAATGTTGACTCCAAAGGTGAATATAGTTTGGTTTTCTCTCACATTTTGTTGTGAATTTTCCCCGTGCATCTGCCTAACTGCTCTGTTGTCTGTCTGTCTTCAGGAGTTCATGCTGTGTTGAAAACAGGCAGCTGGGTACGGTACTGTGTCTTTGATTTGGCCACCGGCAAAGCCGAGCAGGAGAATCACTTCCCCACTAGTAATCTGGCCTTTCTGGGCCAGAGTGAGCGTAACGTGGCCATCTTTACTGCTGGCCAGGTGAGACAATCATGCAGTCGTATGCTTTTTATGCACTAAAGTTTGCCTGTTTTTAACTTTCTCATCTTTGCGTCCTCAGGAGAGCCCAATCATTTTGAGGGATGGTAATGGCACCATTTATCCCATGGCTAAAGACTGTATGGGTGGAATACGTGACCCTGATTGGCTAGACCTCCCGCCTATTGCCAGTCTAGGCATGGGAGTTCATTCACTCGTCAACCTTCCCAGTAACTCCACAATCAAAAAGAAAGCAGCCATCATCATCATGGCTGTGGAGGTATGTTTACACCAACCTGCTGAACATTAGACATTCAGTTTGTGCTCTACCAATCTCTTGAGGCTTAGTTTTTCCTGATGGAGCCCAATTTGAAAAATTAAATTTATCAAAAAGTGTCCTCCAAGATGATGTTTGAAGGCAAACTGATTTAGTTCGTATGAATACAAAAAGGTTTTTAAATATTTCCGCTGCATTTATTCCATAAATAAAAATAAATGAGGAAAGTGCATATATATATATAATATAATATTCTATTGCAGGGAATCTATTGCCATAAATATGCATATTCATTGATTGTGAATCGCTCTGAAACTGCAAGCCTTTAGAACACACTGTGCGGTTTTTACTTTGAAACGCTGCAGTGCTTACTTTTATTTTATTAAATTGTCACTTCAAATTTACAACCTCTTAAAGTGGTGATTAACGCTTACCTTGAATTGTTCACGTGTACTAAACACATTTCACAGTTTGCGCACGTCTCTCATTTCCACTTAAGAGAAATGCTTGAGCCTTTGTTTTTGGTTGATGTATGATTTCTCTCTGTGTTTCAGAAGCAGACGCTGATGCAGCATGTGCTGCGCTGTGATTACGAGGCCTGCAGGCAGTACCTGATCAGCCTGGAGCAGGCCATGCTGCTGGAGCAGAACCCTCACGCTCTGGACGCTCTTCTGGGTCACCGCTGTGATGGCAACCGCAACGTCCTCCATGCCTGCGTCTCTGTCTGCTTCCCCGTGAGCAACAAGGAAACCAAGGAGGAGGAAGGTAAGCGTGCAATGTTTTCTGTGTTATTTTATTGTCATTGAGATATTACAGTTTTTAATAAAGTTTTCTAAAAATTATATATTTATAAATAAAATAATCACTTTTTTCTTTTTATTTTCTGTTTTACTGAATTTTTTTTGTTTTATGTATACATTTTCAGTTTTAATTGTTTAATATTTTAATTTGAAATAAATGGACTTAGTTTTAATTTAGTTAATGGTTGAAGTTTAATTACAGCAGCATTTCTATGTTTAAGTAGCAAAACTGATGTTCGATTTGGTTCCAAACCCAGCATGAGATGACTTGAGTGATATGCGATGTGTTTCAGAAGCAGAGCGGTCTGAAAGGAACACATTTGCTGAGAGACTGTCTGCCGTCGAGGCCATCGCTAATGCTATTTCAGTGGTGTCCAGCAACAGCTCTGGGAACCGCACCGGATCATCCAGCAGCCGGGGGTCAGTGTTCAGATTCACGGGTGTACAGACAAACAATTCACCTGAAGAGCATTTAACAAACAAGCAACTGGCAGATTATACAAGCGCCAAAGTTTCAAGGAAAAAAACCATAGAGAGCAGTTGCAGCTCTGCAGCACACGTTTTATAAAACATAGCAGTTGGGCTGTCAAATGTTTTCATTTTGAATATTTGTTGAATGTAAATAAAAAATTTCCTTATCAGTGGCACACAAGATGTGATGGGTAATAGCCCTGTACGTGCCTGAATCGTCATAGACAGAAGAGAGAAGTAGTTCCGGCTGCAATGTTTTTCCGCAAAATGCACGCAGTTTTGTTTATTAACCGCTAGAGCAGCAAAAGTTACAGACTGCAGCTTTAAATAGAAAAATGTGCTATTTGTGATTTGTTTTCTGTTCCTTGTATTAAACTATACATTCTTCGTTCTTCAAAAAAAATGAAGTCTAGAGCCCTGTAACGTGATAAAATGGCTTTTTTCTGTATTTGGTTGTGGTGGGTGTACAGATGTTTCACGTTCTTTGTTCTTGTGTCTGTAGCTTGCGTTTGAGGGAGATGATGAGACGCTCCCTCCGTGCTGCCGGTTTGGGCCGCCACGAATCTGGCCCTTCCTCCAGTGACCACCAAGACCCCGTTTCACCCCCTATCGCCCCTCCCAGCTGGGTACCAGACCCTCCACCAATGGATCCTGGTGAGTTCAGCGATTTTTGGGTCATAACAGATGTATTGCATGCATGTGATAGCGTGATGTCTTACAAAACCATCTTCTCCGCTAGACGGTGACATTGATTTCATCTTGGCCCCTGCAGTGGGCTCCCTTACCACTGCTTCCACAGGCACTAACCAGGGACCCAGCACTTCCACCATCCCAGGTACGTGAACCAGTCTCCCAAAGGTCAATTTGCACTGGTGGTTCTTAACTGGTTTTACTCCAGGACCCAGATTTTGCTTTGGACATCAATGGTAACCCAATCAGAAGAGTGTTGCTTTAGTATAATTGATTAATATTATAACAATATAGTTTTTGTTAGTATTTTGTTTTAATATTTTATGTTTTACTTGAGTTGTAGTTGTTTTTTTTTTTGGTTTTTTTTAAATACATTTTTAGTATTTATTTTATCGCTGGCCAATGATTAACTGTCATGAATCACATCCAAAAAAAAGTTTGTTGTAGTTTCAATTAATGAAATTAATCCTGAATTTTAATATACATGCGACCTGTTTTTCAGTCACAGTCCTTCCAATTGTTTCAAGATGTGATAAATGAAAAACAAACCTTCAATTTCATAGAAAAATATTAATTTTGTACAGTTGTACAGTTCATATTATTTTGCATCTTGAAATTAATAGTTCTGTATCCCTCTGTGTTGTTTATTTTTTCTGTTAGGAAGATAACGGAGCCTTTAAATCTCCTTTGTACATTAAGATATGCTTAATAATCAAGAACAAGGCATTTATAGCTGTGTTTATAAACTGCTTACTAATAACTATTAATGTTAGAACAATGCTTTATAAAGGATGAACTGACTATTTACTAATGCTTAACTAATGATTCATAGTCTGTGGTTAATATAAAGTGTTACCGAACACTCTTGTAGCTTGTTCTCAATATTTCCAATGTCTTCTCAAGGACCTTCTTCTGAACCATCAGTAGTGGAGTCTAAAGACCGCAAAGCCAACGCACACCTGATACTGAAGCTAATGTGTGACAGCGTCGTCCTGCGACCTCATTTAAGAGAGCTGCTCTCTGCCAAGTACGTCACTCTCCTGCTGCTCTAAATGATAGCCAGCATCTCTTTAGCAGTCCTTGAATGTTTGTTTTGCTGTTGTTTGTTTAATAGGGATGCTCGTGGGATGACTCCATTCATGTTAGCGGTGAGCGGGAGAGCTTACCCAGCAGCCATTACTGTTTTAGAAGCAGCACAGAAAATAGCCAAAGGTGAGTATATGGCTGCAGCTTAACTTTTGTGTTATTTTAGTATTAGTAATATACCATTGTAGTTTTTGATTAGATATAAATAATAAATAATAATATTATTATTATTATTATTATATCTAATCAAAGATTTTATATATATATATATATATATATAATTTTTTTTTATTTTTTTTTTATTTTACATGTCTATAGTTTTGTTGTTTTTAGCTTTCATTATTTTAGCATTTCAAGTAAAACCAAATGATTTCAGATTTTAATTTTAGTTTTTTTTTTGTCTCTTTTTAGTTTTTTTTTTTTAAATATCTACATTATTTTATTTTAGTACTTTAATTTGAACTAAATTGAAATATTTTGAATATTTTATTCATTTTCAGTTAGCTGGCTTGAAAAAAGTTAACTATAAAGTGGTTTTGTTTACTATAATAACCTTGATTTCACTTGCTGAGATGCATTTGCCATGTTTTGAAGTGTTTAGAGACCATTTGATGCCCTTTTTGTTTTATAATTCTTATCTGGATCTCATGTTTTTGTTTAGGTGAACCGGGTCTTGGAGAGAAAGAGGATACAGCGTCTGTGTTCATGGAGATGATCTGTCCCTCAGGAACAAACCCAGATGACTCTCCCCTCTACGTCTTGTGCTGTAACGATACCTGTAGCTTCACCTGGACTGGAGCTGAGCACATTAACCAGGTGCAATATTAATTCTTTACATAAACTATTGAGAAGCACAGAGATTTGGTTTTATGGAATAGCTCTATGTGATTAACTGAACTTGTCTGTTTTCAGGACATCTTTGAGTGCAGAACTTGCGGCCTGCTGGAGTCTCTGTGCTGCTGCACTGAATGCGCCAGAGTGTGTCACAAGGGTCACGACTGCAAGTGAGTGCTATTAAATCCTTTGAACTCGACACCTAATTGTCATGTGTCACATGTACCCTTCTGGAAGAGCGAAATCCTTGATTGCATTGTGACTTAAACTATAACAAATAGTTTATTAACTGAAAGGAAATATACGTATTTAATGAAAAACTTGTGACGCAAGCTAAATGTTTATTTATTACTGAATACTGTAATTTTCAAAAATACTGAAATGTAGAGAGACAATTCCTGCTCAACTGTGGATTGCATATATTTATGTAATCGTATTGTTTATATTGAGTACTGTGCTCTTAGCTTAGCAACATGTTGGCACTGAATTTATTGTCTAATTAGACTTGAGGCTAAAAAGTTGCTGCCAATTTTATTAAGTTTTCCATAACGATTGCTTATAGGTAGATCACTAACTGTAATCTCTTGTTTCGTTTCCAGACTGAAGCGAACATCTCCCACTGCATACTGTGACTGCTGGGAGAAGTGTAAATGCAAGACCCTCATCGCGGGCCAGAAAGCAGCTCGTTTAGATCTGCTCTACAGGCTCCTGACCACCACTAATCTAGTTACCACTCCTAACAGCAGGTATGTTCAAGGAATGAGTAGTCCTGCTCTAACTATATTATAGGGTCATCTGAGCAGCAGTTAGTCAGTGTTGTGTGCCGTGAACTCTGTTCGTGTCTGGTAGGGGAGAGCACATCTTGCTGTTCCTGGTGCAGACTGTTGCGAGGCAGAGCGTGGAGCATTGCCAGTATCGACCACCTCGCATTCGAGAGGACAGGAACCGGAAGGCAGCCAGCGCTGAAGGTGTGTCTTTGAGTAGGGCACAAAAATCTTTAGAAATTAACTTATTTTAAGTGCAATTCTCTTTTTTTAAGAGTTATTAAATTATTTTGATGGTTTTTGCTCCCCAGTTTGTCTTGTTACTGAATTTAGAATTCAGTAATAAGTGTCATGCCGATTCATTATGAATAATTATTGTTTACATTATCAATCATTGGTCTCACTTCAGAGTAATTGTGCAATAAATGCAATTACTTTTTAACATTTTTTTTTTTTTTTACTTTGTGGATTTAAGTTGGAGATAATCCAAAATTTAGGAGGAAGATAGAACTATGTCAGCATATAGGTCTAAGAGAACAAGCACTATGAGTTTCCCTGAATCTGTCATTTAAGACTCTTAACTGGGCCAAATCAGTGCAATGTAAAACTTTAAAACCTGTTTGAAAGACTTTATTAATAGTTATGTCAAAAATGCCTGTAGTTTAACCATTACAACTTAACGTGTTCATGGTTTTATTGTGCGTGATTGAGTAGTGAATGTATAGAGGACATTGTTTTTGTTATGTCTTCTTTAATGTGTGTGTTTCTCTCAGACTCAGATATGCCGGATCATGACCTGGAGCCTCCTCGCTTCGCACAGCTGGCTCTAGAGCGCGTGTTGCAGGACTGGAACGCGCTGAAATCCATGATAATGTTCGGCTCTCAGGAAAACAAAGACCCGTGAGTAGAATATTTGCATATTTCCTTGTACATATTCAGCTTTCAAGACATTTCTTGCTGAATTAACATGTTGTATTGTTTCAGACTAAGTGCCAGCAGCAGAATCGCTCACCTTTTGCCCGAGGAGCAGATGTACCTGAACCAGCAGAGCGGCACCATCAGACTGGACTGTTTTACACATTGCCTCATCGTCAAATGTGCACCAGACATCACTGTGAGTCCAAGAAACTGCAAGAGTGCTTTTACATCCCTTAATATTTTATTATTTTGCATGTTTCTGTTTTAACTAACCTCCGTTTTTTCAGTGTGATGGCAGCTGTTTTGCTAACTGTCTCGTTCTTCTTGTTCTCCAGTTTATTGACACGTTATTGGGGACCCTGGTGAAGGAGCTGCAGAATAAATACACTCCCGGCCGCAGGGAGGAGGCCATCAACGTCACACGCAGATTCCTGCGCTCTGTGGCTCGAGTGTTTGTCATCCTCAGTGTGGAGATGGCATCTTCTAAGAAGAAAAAGTATGTGAAGTCATGCTTATGATAATAGAAAAGGGTTTCATAAGCGTTTTGTGAAATGTTGAGTTTAAAAGAAAAATGTGCAATGTGAATGCTTTTTTGAAGGGGGAGTCAAAAATGCAGAAATGTGTTTTACTCAGTCACTATTCGTCCATGAAAGTTAATATTTTGCCATTTATCACTGTACATGTCTGTCTTTCCTCAGTAAAATAATTGAGCCGGGCAAGTTTTTGAAATTTGGTTGATTTGACTCTGACACATCTTAAGATCTTATCCTCATTAAAAAACCTGATGGCAATCTTTATGGGAAACTGTTTAATTTCAGTTCATTTACAGAGAATGTGTACAGAGACTTTTCATCTTAATGGAAGAATAATAATCAAGTTGCTCATGCTCTCTCTCTTTTGTTTTTCTTCAGTAATTTCATCCCGCAGCCCATCGGAAAGTGCAGGCGTGTTTTCCAGGCTCTGTTGCCGTACGCAGTAGAAGAGCTCTGCAATGTAGCGGAGTCCCTGATCGTGCCGGTACGGATGGGCATCGCTCGCCCCACAGCGCCCTTCACTCTGGCCAGTACCAGCATTGATGCGGTTCAGGGCAGTGAAGAGCTCTTCTCTGTTGAGCCCCTGCCGCCACGACCCTCCCCGGATCAGTCCAGCAGGTGAGTGACGTGTCAGTCGACCGAAAACTCACATGCAGACTATTAGGTTTCCTCTGGCACTCCTGCCTGCAATCACAAAGTATGATTACAAAACTAGATTAAAATTATTTTTTTTCTTTTCTAATTTACAGATAGTGAGTGTCAAAAGATTAATATTTGGAACTAAAATAATTATGTTGGTTGGCAAATCATATAATAATCAATCATTAATGCTTAAAATTATAATATTAATACTATATTATAGGTAAACTAATCATTAAACATTTTCATCATTAAATAATATTGATCATTTCATTTTATGTTGTTTTAAAAACGATTGCCACAATGCCAATGTTGTCCACATGAGGGAGCCAGAGGATAACAAATCATTCAAGATCAGTTCAAAGACTTTCAAAAGGTTTCATTTAAGTGAATAAGAAAATGCACAATTCATTATTTTTAGAAACGTCAATAAAGCTCAATATAAGTATGCAAAAACATAATCTCTTAAATACCAAAAATAAGCTTACTTCCAGTTTTTTTCTCAAATTGTCAGACATAACTTAATGTGTCTCTTCTTTAGTTTGACTTGCAAGTTGTTCATCTATTTTCATATTGTGCATATAATAGTACTCGCACAAGGACTCACAATTTACTTGAAAAGAGACATGCTGATTGTGTAACTGCTTTATCTAAGTTTTTAGGTCTGAAAGTCAAATTTTAAGGCTAAAAGTAGGACTTGTATATCTTTTTCTTTTTTTTTGCCCCAAGAAAATGCTATGTACTTCTGGCTTGAGGGGGTGAAATAAATGTTAAAAATATTTGTTATTATTTAAGCCTCATTTGAAGTTATTTTCAAAAACATATCACCAAGATTCTGTATCAAGTTTGCTGAGGCCACTGGATTGAAAAGCTATTTTGTAGATTAAGAATGCACTGAAGCTACTTCAGAGTACTCTTAATATATCTTATTGAAGTTGTCATTAATGCTGGTGTTGTCTGCTGTCTTGTGCCTCTCAGCTCCAGTCAGTCGACCTCTTCTTACATCATCAGGAACCCTCAGCCCCGCCGCAGCAGCCAGTCTCAGACGGCCCGAGGCCGCGACGAGGAGCAGGATGATATTGTTTCTGCTGACGTAGAAGAGGTGCGATGCTACATTGACCTATCATTTCTTTTAAAGCTTGTTCTGCCTGATGCTCTTTCTCTGAATGCTCTCTGGATGCTCTCTTGTTCAGGTGGAGGTTGTGGAGGGCGTTGCAGGTGAGGAGGATCACCATGATGACCAGGAGGAGCAGGGCGAGGAGAATGCAGAGGCCGAAGGACAGCATGATGAGCACGATGAAGATGGTAAACACATGATCACACAGACCCTATATTCTTAACAGGACTCGCAAATGAGACAAAATTTGTTTAATCTCATAAGATGTTCTTTACATTCTTAGAAGACATGCCAGTATGGCAGCGAGATGATAAATATGTTTCTGGGACAATTATAGGTCTTAAAGGAATACTGACTCAAAACAGCCTGGTTACAAACTTCAAAATATTATCCCTACATGGCCGTGCATTTCCTGCTGCGCTATTCAGATTTTTTGTATGACAAGAAAAGCACATGTGCTTGTTGTCCTTTTGTCTAGAAGACAACAGTTTCTTCTATAAATGAGACTGAGGTCACAAATAATTGCTAATCGTTTTTCTTACAGGAAGCGACATGGAGCTGGATTTATTGGCTGCTGCTGAGACCGAGAGTGACAGTGAGAGTAACCATAGCAACCAAGACAATGCCAGCGGCCGCAGGAGCGTAGTGACCGCCGCCACCGCTGGATCTGAAGCAGGTGCTTCACTTTAGCAAAATTGCAGCAATTATTGTAATTGTGGTGCTTTCTGTTATTTTGTTTTGCTCTTCACATAACCTGCTGAGCATACAGGAAGCTATAATGGCTTCAGATAAAAACTATAAACGCATTTTGTTTTAAATTTGTCCATACGACACCTGTAGAATTATATTTAGTGGGTTTTTTTTTAACCAAACCTGGAGCATTTGTTTATCTACTGTCATAAATTAGACAAACTATGCTAGTCTATGCTAATCTAACTAATGTATCTAAGTGTGAGCTTGGAGCACAAAAACGTATAAGTAGCACAGCAGTAGCCGTTGTATGGGTTAAAATTACTGTTTTTTTTTTTTTCGTTTTTTTTTTTCTTTTATGCTAAAAATCATTAGGATATAAAGTAAAGATCATGTTCCATGAAGATATTTTGTACATTATCTACTGTAAATAAATCTCAACTTAATTGTTGATTAGTAATATTCATTGCTAAGAACTCCATTTGGACCATTTTAAAAATGATTTTCTCAAAATGTAGATTTTTTTTTTTTTT
>JAUCMS010000028.1:20463223-20480018 GCA_032357445.1 Enteromius radiatus | reverse complement strand
CTAGAATGAAACAGTCTGTTTTTGCCTTATTTGGAAGCTTCATGAATAGTAATGAGGAGCTCTGCTCTGATTGGCTGGATACTTTTGTGAAATAAAGCCTGTCTCTGTGTTGATAGTGGAGTATTTAATTAGCTGCTCTCTCTTTCACAGGGAAAATGGTGCTGACAGTATACTGGACCTCGGCCTCCTTGACACTCCTGAAAAAGCACAGGTATGTTGCATCTAAAACCCTTCTCTGGTACTTTGCATTAGGTTAGATTTTGGAATTCTGAACATTAAGAATTCTTGATCTTACATCTGTGATCTGATTTTAACTGTAATGTCTTTATTCCACCAGCAGGAGAACCGAAAGAGGCACGGTTCGACCCGCAGTGTGGTGGACATGGAGCTGGATGACCCAGATGACGGTGACGATAACGCTCCTCTGTTCTACCAGCCCGGCAAGAGGGGTTTTTACTCGCCCCGTCCGGGCAAGAACACAGAGGCCAGGCTCAACTGCTTCCGTAACATCGGCAGGTATGAGACACAACTTCACCTGAGCGTCTGGGACACTGAACCACTATAATATATCAGAAAGAGCTTTATTGCCGTATATATATATAGCTATATGATCTAACAATAATCCTGTTCTTCTGCCTCAGGATACTTGGCCTATGTCTGTTACAGAATGAACTTTGCCCCATCACACTCAACAGACACGTCATCAAGGTGTTGCTCGGCAGGAAGGTGAATATCTAAATGTTAATACACATAGGAATAGTGACAGGTTTAACCTCATATCATATTACTGAAGCTGTTCGTCTGCTCTAATATTTCTGGGTTAATTTTTAGTTTTTTTTTTTACTGGATTCTGTATTAATGGTTAAAGTTTTACTAAAATAATGTCTAATTATTTTAACTTAAAATAAATGGTTAAATTATGCAAGTTTCATGATTCACATTTAGACATGCTTTTTGATTGCTAAAATTTAATTCAATTTAATCAAATGGAAAACAGAATAATGCATGTATGTACAAATAAAAAATAAATATAGTAATTAATAATTTAGGAGGACTCTAAAGATGCAAATTAAAATCAATTAAAAGATTGAAAACCTTTTTAGGGCCCCATTTTATTATGTTTTTTTTAATGATTCAATAAAATTTTAATAATTAAAAATATAACTATATATAAAAATAAAACTCAAAACGGTATTTAGGAAAAATAAATAAAACATTTAGGGAAAAATAAAACTGATTTCACAGGGCCTTAAAAAGGTAGTTTTTATTATGCGGTTTAATTTAACTTTTTTAAGTTGTACAAAATACTTTTTTAACAGCCCTATGAAATCTAATTATTTTAATAAGCATTTCCCTCATTTTATTAATTTTTTTTTTCTAAATTTCAATTTCTTTATTTTAATTCAGTTCAACAGCTGTTTATTCAAAGCTTGAGTTTCATGATTTCAATTAATCAGAATGAAACGAATTGAACAGGTCACTGATTTATCAATTTATCAAGTAATTTATCAATCTTAGAAAAATATCTATATCTATATATAATAATTTAGTTGTTTAATGCTTTTAATGGCATAAATAAATATTAACAGTAAAGCATGTCAAATTAGTTGCATTTATAAAACTTAAAAAATGTGTTTTAAAAAATAAATTTCTGCTTTATCCAGCCCTGAATTGAAAATGTAACACATTTGTTGTCCAAAATTGTGATAATCAAATGCAAGTTAACTTAGTGTAATATACTGTAAGTTCCATGTGTATGACTGGATACAGTGTTCTCCATCACAGAAATCATACCCAGGCTCTCTTGTCTGCAGGTTAACTGGCATGACTTTGCGTTCTTCGACCCGGTGATGTACGAGAGCTTGCGGCAGCTGATACGTCACTCCCAAACCGAGGAGGCTGAGGCTGTTTTTGCGGCGATGGACCTGGCCTTCGCTATCGACCTCTGCAAGGAGGAAGGCTCCGGACAGGTAAGGCTGCGTTCGTTCTTTGCATCAGCGCTAGAGCGGAGTCTGTGCACGTGACTGACCGTCTCCTGCTGCGTCTGAAGGTGGAGCTCCTGTCCGGCGGGGTCAACATGCCTGTGACGCCTCTGAACGTGTACGAGTACGTGAGGAGATACGCCGAGCACCGGATGCTGGTGGTGGCAGAGCAGCCTCTGCATGTGAGTGCACATAAAGCTAAAAGCTACAATCACAAAATAACTTCTTATACAGTGAACATTTTAATATGCTTTTAAAATGGGGTTTATGCATAATATTATGTAAATCAGGAGAAAACCTTATTTTGCTCATTTACATTATTTTGTGCATGTGAAACATGCTTTTTAAATCCAGTGTGACTTGCTAAATAGTTCTCAGGGAACACATGCACTGAAAAACAGTCTTTTATCGTTCAAGGAGCGTTTTAAGAACACGTTCTCTCACCTGTGAGGAGAAACATGCGGAAGTGTAAGTGAGGATGTTGTTTTGTAGGCCATGCGGAAGGGTCTTCTGGATGTGCTTCCCAAGAACGCTCTGGAGGATCTGACGACTGAGGACTTCAGACTGCTGGTCAACGGCTGTGGAGAGGTCAACGTCCAGATGCTCATTAGTTTCACCTCTTTCAATGATGAGTCGGGTACGTTTCTGGATCTCAAGATGCTTGAAACTGATACTTTTTTGCCCTTTTTATAAAGAACTCATTTAGAATGATTTGAAAATTCCAGTTTGGAATCTTTATTCCACTTGTAACAGTTTTATAACATTGTTTCATTTTTTTAAATTATAGTTTGTCATTTTTTTGGTAACACTTTCCATCCTTGTTTGGGACAGAATAATCAAAGGTTTCTGCAGGTCTTTAAAATTTGTTGTTGCTTTTGTTTTACAATACAAATATCTAAAAATTCTTACATTTATTTTAAATTAAGAATTTATTTCTAAATTTCAAACTAGAACTTTTTGTTACTGCAACAACTGAAATAAAACATTAGAAGACAAACAAAAATACTCCGCTTGTTGCAAAGGTGGCACATCTCATTTAGTTCAACTTCAGCTACTAAAATAAATGTCTTAAACTGGCATAAAATGAATAATACCTAAAAGCTATAATCAATAAAAATGATAAAAGGGCACAATAGAATAGCTGAAATTAACAAATTAAAACGGAAAACCTATAACGGCATCTCTGACTCTAAAATAAGTGTTCAACACATGGGACGCACAGTTTCAGTTGCAGTTTTTCAATATTATATTAGTTCAGTTAATAATTTGGAGCTATGAAAGCATAACTTTTGAATATAAAGCACTTTTTTTTCATTATTACACAGTTGCTGTATTTTGTTTTCAGAAAAATATAAAATATTCTATGTAGTTTGTGTATAATTGAGTTTTTGTAAGACGTCATTGACTACAAAGCATGTTTTATTGGAACGTCCTGTTGTTTTAAGGATGTCATGCAACGACCTTTTCTGCTTATTGTGTGATTTTTACAAATGAATCGGATTCAGATGTTCTTGATTTATAATCGTCCAGGTGAGAATGCAGAGAAGCTGCTGCAGTTCAAGCGCTGGTTCTGGTCCATCGTTGAGAAGATGAGCATGACGGAGCGGCAGGACCTGGTAAGAGCTGCTACTTCTCAATATTAGGACTGCTACAATAAATTGATGCATTGTGGATCAGGTCACTGTTCTGCATTGATTCTGAGATTATTGCAATGCATCAACAGATATAACTTCTGCTCTCATGTCTCACTCGAGAGATGCAGAGTTAACCGTTCAAACGTTTAGAAAACGTGAGTTTATTCCTTCTGCATTTCATCTCTTTATATCAACTAATGCATCAATTCAAGATGCTGTTCTGTTTATAATTGTTTATGCCATTTCTGAAATTTGGATATGATTTAATGATTTTTGTGACCTCAGATGATATTGGCTTTTTTACTTCAACTTCATTGTTACTTTCAGTAAAAACTCAATTGGACAAAATTTATATTAATAAGTAAAACATAATTGTACAAATGTAATTAGTAAAACATTACAATAAGGTTCATTCGTTTACTTTAGTGAACTCATTTCTTCAATAAAAGCTGAAGTATTTACTTTGCGTAGTTTGTTTGATGTTAATTTCAACTTTTACCAGTGCTTTATTCAAATCAACAGTTGTGCTCATTAACAGTATTTGCACTCTGAATTAAACAACTGTATATTATATATATTTTCTCGGCTCATTAATTCGTCCATTTTTCTCTTTAGGATGAAAAACATATTTTTTTATTTATATATATATATATATATATATATATATTTTAGCTGCCAGTATCGCCTGGCTCTACCCAGAAGCCATCCATAAGTGCATTGATTTATGTTGTCCCAGCTGTACTCGATATGCTAATGCATCAGTGTGTGCCGCCCGCAGGTGTACTTCTGGACGTCCAGCCCGTCTCTGCCGGCCAGTGAAGAAGGTTTCCAGCCCATGCCCTCCATCACCATCCGGCCGCCGGACGACCAGCACCTGCCCACCGCCAACACCTGCATCTCTCGCCTCTACGTGCCACTTTACTCTTCCAAACAGATTCTGAAACAGAAACTCTTACTAGCCATCAAGACCAAGAACTTCGGTTTTGTGTAGTCGAGCGAAACCCGTTTAATCGTTGTGTAATATTACTAGTCCCATTTTTGTAGATTTATTTTTTGTCTATACAATTTTATGAAATTTAAAAAGTGCTGTCGCATCCCTGGCAGTGTTTTTTTTTTTTTTTTTTTTTTTTTCTTTTCTTTTTTTCTTCGGTCTGCGTTGCAAACGTCGGACGGCTTGTTCTTATTTTGTTTTTGTTTTTTTATGATTATTTCCGTTATCAGAGTATAACGCAACATTCCTGCATTGGCTTTTGTAAAGTTGAAGCCTGCAGCTCCATTGGCTTGAACTGTAACTTCCCGTGACTTTGGCCTGACGGTAAACTGTCCGCCAAACCCAGCCAAAGATGACAGCAGGAGTATTTAAAGAAAAAGAAAGCTTACACTGTGATTTATGATCCCCCGCCCCCCGTCCCGCCCCAAACATAAATATTACTATCACTGAGAGTTCACTGCTGCCTTTGTGGAAAGTCATTTTTTCTTGTATAGAGGGAGTAGGGAATTTCAAAAATAAACTTGGATGCAAACTAGTCTTGTGCTGCTTCTTTACTTAGTTAACACTTCACTAAAAGCTCTCATTTGGTAACATTAGCTAATGCATTCATATTAATGGTAATGTTCGTCTCAGTGTATTAATGAATGTTCCAGTAAATGTTGAACTTGAAATAAGATTAGTTAACAACTTGATATAGCGCTAATTAAACCTTATGGTAAAGTCTTAATATATACAATTGTAGCAGTTTATGGAATTTCCCACCGTCTTAAGCTTTTTAAAAATAAAGTCCCAATTTTTCGCTATTTATGGCAAAGTTGAAAACTTGCAAAATACACACTATGGGCCGGTTTCCCGAACAGGGTTTAAAACTAGTCCTAGATTAAAATAAATGTTAAGAGCTGTCTAAACTGGAAAAGGCTTGCACTGAGATATCTTAAAATACATCATTGCCATTGTTTGGTCTTAAAATGCTCACAGATAATGCTTTTTTGTAAGACATGTTTCTTAAAAATTATTAAATGTCCTAAATTAGCAAAGGTCTAGTCCAGTATTGGATATCCAGGTAACCCAATATTTTTGCACACTATTGACTTTACATTTACAGTGTGAAGACTGAAATAGGAAATTCATTATTTGACCGGACCAAGTGCTCAGACTTCATGGGAAATTTAAACAATTATCTGCTACTTTGCATTTTTAATTAAGTTTTTATTGGCAACAGTCAGTAAGCAACTGGTCCACAATATACTGTCAGAAATTTGTCTAATTCTAACCTAAACATACTGATTTTCTAATAGGAATATACTTTGCAAAAAGATCTTGTTGGTAATATTAAAGCATAAGTAAACGTGATTAAGTATAATATTTTAATATCAATATTACTAGTGTATTGATGACAATTGATTTTAAAAATACAGTATTAATGTGGAAAGATCAATCAATTCTGTAGACAATAAATAAACGGTTAATCAATAAGCCATATAATGCCTCAAAGGGGCGGAGCTAGATACGATTTACTGCTAAAACTAGAAGTATTTTCTGTAGTTTTTATATTTTGCTAAACATGACGAATAGAAATGTGCTTTTCATTGAAGATGTGTTTTGGGCTAGATGCAATAAAACAAAGCATCACTCGAATGTTTAAATCATGTTTATTTTGCAATGACAAAAATACTACGTCTTTAATATAAACAGATGCTACGATCAAGACTTAACGAATACAAATTGAGTTTCAAATACATAACCTTTTGAAAAAAAAAAAAATTAAAAAACCTTAACACTTGCAACTTTTCAGAGAAAACGCACATTTTTCAAACAAAAACTGTCAGGTAAACCGTTATTAACAGTGCTTCTGCATGCATCTTTCTACAATAAAAAAAAGAAATTGAACGGCTGGTGTTCTGCTTGTCTTTGACTATAAAAATAAAGCCATCTTTATACTGGCATCAAAGCACGCTTCTTACAAAACAACTTTCAGGCAACTTGCATCGTTTGTTTAACAAGCAGAAGCTGCTGCGCCGTCATGATTAAACACACACAGATCGGATGAAGCTGGCTAGCGGCCTCCAGACTTGCGCCCGGCCCAGGATCTGGAGCGCGAGCGCGAGCGGGAACGGGAGGGCGAGCGGGAGACGGAGCGCATGCGGGGCTCTTCCTCTCGGGGTCCGGCCGAGGCCTGCAGCTCTTCCACCGGCGGACTGGCCGATCTGGACCGGGAGCGCCGGCTCTTTGACTTGTATTTGGAGTCGTGTGACGGAGAGCGCGAGGCTGATCGGTGGCGTCTGCGGCCGTGATCACGTGACCTGTGTCTGAGCACATAACACGTGACTTACTGATGTGATCTAATGTGTGCATAATGGCTATATGAATACACACACATATATAAATATGTTTAGATAATAAATATAGAAATATCAGTGCTGTCAAACGATTAAATCGCATCCAAAATAAGTTTTTCTTTACATAAAATATGTGTATGTACGGTGTATATTTATTAAGTATATAAATATAAGCACATGCATGCACATATTCAATGAAAATATGTTATGTTTATATGTATTTATATATTTAAATGTATAAATAATACATTTTATTTAAACGAGAGTACTTTGAAAGCTTTAAAAAAAAAATGACTAATGAAATCAAATGCTGTGCATCAAGTATCTTCAAGTATCAAGTAAGTGCGCTATCCATCTTAAGGGAAGATTTTTTCCCCCACATCAGCCAATGCTGATGTTTACATTAAGACTTTATTGGCCAATGATGTTCTGATAATATCTCAACTATAAACCTTTAGAAAGAGAAAAGCGTAGCCTCTTGATGTGAATGAAGTCAACTTTACCGGTCATTCTCACGACTTCTGCTCCTCCGGTGTCTGCCGTGTGACCGAGAGCTGTTCAGAAACATCAGAAAGGTCAAACTAACAGTGGTTTAAAAAAAAACAGATGTATCAGCCACTACTGTTTTTCAGCATGTGATGGTTCTCACTCTCTGGGGCTTCCTGATCTGCGCGCTCGGCGCTCGTACGAAGGACTGCGAGATCTGCTTCTGCCGTAACTTCGGCTGTGTGAGCGTCTGCGCCGACTGTCGCGCTCGTAATCATCGTAGCGAGAGTCACTGCGAGGAGAGTGCTTCTCTTTGGATTTCATCTGACCAGGAGCTGCACGTGACAACACAAAAGACGAGCACAAACGCATGCAATAATAAACATTTCTAAATGCATTTATACTAGAGAATTCACAGTTCTGCATTTTAAAAATTTATATTCATTTTTTTGCATGCATAAAACCAGCGCCATACTCTTCCTGTCTCCTTGAGCAAACTGAATCTCGATCTGTCGTCCACAGATCCACTTCCTGTCCAGGTTATGCAGAGCATCCTCCGCGTCTCGGACGTCTTCGAACATGCTGATGCAGTTAAGGCTTTGCATTTGTACCAGTCTGACACACAGCGATGAACATTCATATGACAGAAACTGATCTCACCATCTCAATATTCACCAAAGACATGACAGATCATAAAGCAAAACACAAATAATCATCTGAATTAGTTGTGATAAACGGCAACAGGGGAAGGTGTTTGATGAAAGAAATTCACAAAATTTCCTAAAAGTGTTTAGAGGTGTTTCTTTAACTTCAGGCACTTGTGTGTAAACAAATGAAGAAAAGAAATGCAAATAATATTTTAATGGTGTCATTCATTCACAAGCCAATAAAGCGAAAATATGTAAAAAATATTAATTGTTTTTTTAAAGATTTTTTTTTATTCATTGTGTGTGTTTTATAAAAATATGAAATAATAAATAAATAGTAAAATTATCATAATGTCAAATATATGTAATAAAAAAAAACAACAACAACACCACTAGAAGTACTAATAAAAAAAAAAATAAAAAAAAACACAATTAAGTAGAAATATATGAAAGCCAAAATGGACAATTTATTAAAAAAAAACTTTAATATTCAAATAAATTACGACAAAAGTTATTAACTAATAAATTACTAAAATAAATAAGTCACTGAATTACTAATATATATTTTATAATATTTATAAACACTAAAACGACTAAATATAATACTATAATAATTTCATAATATATATATATATAAAATTATATATATTTTGTATGCATGTTTTTATATATAAATTAACATTTTCCTTAATATATACACATGTGTATTTATATATACAAATTATATTTGTGGATGCAATTAATCACTTTAAAGATCTAATTTTGCAGCTAATTTTTATTAAAAGATATTATATAAATATTTTAAACAATAAAAATGACAAAGGTTTTTGTAAAATAAATTACTAAAATAAATAAAAGTCACTGAATTAATACATTATATATATTAATATTTTTTTTATATTTATAAACACTAAAACGACTAAATAACAAACCTTTAAAACATTAATCAGATTGACAATAAGTTTGTTTACATTCTGTGCACACATAAAAAATAAATATATATATATATTTGTATGCATGCATTTTATAAATTAACATTTTCGCAGTTTTTATTTTTATTAAAATATATTATACAAATATTTTAAACAGAATAATAAAAATGACAAGTTTTAGTAAAATAAATGACATATATAAATAAAAGCTTAATAAATTATTGAATAATTTATAAAATATTAATAAACACTGAAACTACTAACAGGACATAAATAAAAGATAACATTGAAGTAAAAGCAGTAAGTTAAAATAAGGTAAGTTCCTGTAGTTAAAGAAAAGCCCATAAAGGTTGAAGTGTACAGGAGCGAATCAAAGGGAAAAAAATGATGGATTGTAAAACTGCCTTTGATTACGTACAGAAATCATGTGCTCTGTAATGGTAGGATACAGCATTAAAACGGGTTACCTTTAACATGCTTGACCTTTGACCTTCAGCTTGACCTTTATTGTCTTTAACCGCCTCCGAGAAGGACTTGGGGATGTCTGTGCCCAATAACCTTTAGTCTTTTCCTCTTTCTTTGGTCAGAACGAGGCCTTGACTCCAATTTTTGGTCCCCTTTGAATCTTCAAGCTTTAACTCTCTCTTTATTGTCTTTGTCTTGAATCTACTCTACATCGGCTCTTTTAAATATTCTTTGTAGGGAAGGTCTCCAGAACTGTATGTCTTTACATTTTCTGAGACAACAACAGAGGAAATATCAGTTAGGAGACAAACATCGGACATGTCCACGGCCAATCAAGCTTTACACCCAAAAATCACAATCCTTTTTCCTTCGATTTCAATGGGAGTGAATGGGGACTGGAGCTGACGAGCGCTAAAAACATGACTAAAACACCTAAAAATGAGTCTGTGTGACTTGTGCTTCATACTCCGAGTCTTCTGAATTAAATATATGGGAAAAAAGTAAATAAGTCACATGGGGGGGGACTTTTATAGTGTTCAACAGCTCCGGTCCCCATTCACTTCCATTATATAGAAAAGAGCAGCTTTTTGGATAAAACATCCCTTTAAAAGTTCACAATATTTACTTTCTTTTACACACATTTGCCTACAAAGGATATTGTACGTATGCAAATCCTCTTGGTCGCCGTGAATAGAAGTCAACAGGAATGTAGACATCTACTATAGGTCCATAACGACCAAACTCACGACGCAAATCCTCTGGCCTAAAGTACCATGAAATCACAGGACATTCATTCGTCTCTCTGAGAGCTTTTCCCAGAGTGCTTTGAGGAAAATCATGTGATGTAAGCTCTCATATTTGCTTCTGCTGAAGCCACAAGGGAGCGTGAAAGAAACAAAATCATGAAGAATTGAACCCCCTATAATCTTAAAGAGACTCAACGATCCTTCCGATTTATGATTCTCATTTAGTTTAAGTTGAAGCAATAAAATTAGTAAGTGGAAATAAATAAACAACTTTGAAATTAACAGAATTAAATTAAATTTAAATATTAATATTACTAAAAATGCACAAAAACTAAATTATAAAATAGATACGTGAAGAAACACTTGTATATATTGTATAGCTACCTAGAAATTATTAAAACCAAAACTGAAATTAAAATAAATTAAAAACCTAAATTAAAGGCATAGAAATAAATGTAAAAATAGTAATATTTAAAAGAATTACTCATGACAAAAGCAAAATAAACATACAAAAATGACTAAATTAAATGAAAAAAATTAAATAAGTGTTAAAGAATAAATAAATTATAATAGTGGATATAAATAAAGCTAAATTTGAAAAATAAAGTACATAAATAAAAAAGACGCAAGAAGAAAATCCCAAAAATTACATTTCTAAATATTAACACCAAATAATTAAATCAATTGCAAAAAAAAAAAAAAAAAATTAAAAACACACAAAAAAGATTAATAAATTATAAATACATTATTTTAAATTTTACTTAGCAACAACACAACATCATCTCATTTGTAGAAAATGAATCCAAATCAGTTTAGTTTAGTCTAATATTTTGCTATACTGTAAAGGCCTACGTTCAAGAGTTTTTATTGGTCACGTACATAAATTATACAGAGTATAACCAGCAGTGAAATGTAGGTAGTAGGTGGTAGATCTTAAGAGATGTTTTGTGAAACATATACAGGCAGCAAGTTTGAACAGCCATTATAACCACAAAAAATAACCCACCAACGTTTACATGCATGAAAATCTTCAATAGGTTCAACCAGAATCAATTACTTGAAGCATTTCAGACTAATGCTGGGTTAAAGATGCAGTAATCTGTGAAGGTATTATGACTTTGAAACGTCTTGAATGTCCCTCATTATGTATGCAGTGTTCCTCATTACTATGCATGCACCTAATATCAGCCAAAATAGGGAGAAAACCAGTTCTGCTTCGAACGCTGCTGCAAATATTAGCCTAAAACATTTTTGCTAATGAGATAAACATATCAATTATTAACTTATTTATCACTTAATCCATTTTAACGCTAACTCAACGTTAACTAGTAGGACATACGTTACCCTAATGCAAAACAGACAAAATCTGCACACTAGTATGCTGGTTGATGAATTTAGCTTCAGGTAAGCGTCGAAGCAGGATGCATATATTAACGCACGCGACAGATTTCTGAGTGAGATTTCAGCGACGCAAACGCGGCCGACGCAGACCGCGTTACTCACTAAACGCACTAACCTGCTGTCATCGGAGATGTTTCTGATGAACAGAGACGTATTCGGAGGTCGCATGTATCTCGCCATGATTATAACAAAACTGCAACCTTTCGCTCATCAAACGCAGAGAGACACGCAGCGCGCGCGCAGGCCACAGTCCTGATCAACGTACTCACGTACGCAGCGCACGCGCATGCGCGCAACGACGTCACAGCCGAGCCGAGAAAAAGTTTTTTTTTGTTGTTTGAATAATTGTTTTTACGTTTTTTCTTTTATGTATTATTGCAGAATATAAAAATTACATATTTATATATTTTATAACAAATTATAATCTTTTTTTTACAGTCAATGGTTTACATACGCATACGTCTTGTGTGGTCTTTAGAACATGTAATATTTACAGAAAAAATAATCCTTTAAAGTTCTGAATGCAAAAATTCATTAATATATAAAAACATTGGTGAGTCTGTAAAAAAATAGGTGTAGAATGTGTTAATGTCTGTTAAACATTTGAGTGTTTTTACACTTATTTTAGGTTTGTTTATTTATTTTGTCTTTTGATTTTATTTATTCATTCGTATTTTTCTGGTTTATCTTAATTAGTATCTTTAAAACAAAGAATAATTTATTCATTTATTCAAGTCTTTTTTTCCTTTTTTATTTAATTTTTTTTTTTTTTTTAGAATACTTTACATTCTAAAAGAAAGGGTGGACTGATTTCTCATGATAAAAATATTGGGGAAGGCTATGTGTGTTTTATATGTTAATTTCATATAATTTATTACATACAATAAATGCTGGCCTAATAGTATGGTATTTCTGTATTTCTGTTACAGTTTACAAATTGGATGGAAATGTTTATTGTTTATTAGTTATAATAATGAATAATGCAATGTACCAAATCACAACAAACCCACAGTAGTATGATAAATCAGAGCTTTATTTAAATAGCCAGTGATGATGAACCTCTTCACATCTTCTTGCTCCTTCTGACCATACTGGTTCCTCCTACTGTCAGCGTCTGGAAAAAGAAAATGGCAAATGTTTATATTTTACAGACAGCTGTCGACAGCTCTGAGCTGTGATGAGCAACACGAGGACTAACCTCCACCATCTCTCCTCCCTTGATCTCCTGGATGTGAGAGAATCGATCAGTCTGACAGACCAACTTCCCTCCCTCCAGCTTGACAATGCACTGAAACACAAGACAATACAAGCATTGTTTTATAATATATTTTGCATGTAATTGATTCATAATAATTAATATATTCACATGTTATTCATAATTTTGTTTGCATGGAATATTAGAAAATATAATTAAGAATTTATAATATAAAAACAATAAGTTAATACATAAAGGACATTAACAAAAATAATTAAATATATATATATATATATATATATATATACACACACATACACATATTATGCATGCAAAAACTTTTTTCTGAATGTGATTAATTGTTGCCCAGCACAAAGAAATAAATTAATAAATAAATACGTTTTTTTTTTTTTATGAAGAAAAATCTTGATCTCTTTTGTACTCGATATCAAGTTTTCTTAAACAGTTCAACATCATAAAAAAAAACGTAAATATATTCTACCTTGAGCTTCTTGCCGTCCATGGTGGTGATTTCAGCTTCTTTGCCGATGGTGAAGGAGTTTGTGACGGTTTTTCCAGGGGTTTTGGACGTGATGGTGAAGTCGTTGCCGTTTTGTTGGATTTCGGTCACTGGTTTAACATCCTTGGCCATTTTAATGACATCTTCTGGCAGAGCTGAAAGGAACAGAAGCACAAAGATAATGAATTCAGCTGAAAATGTATTTCCCAAAAGCATTGCATGCATAAAAACACCCAATGCTTTAAGAAATGCAAGCGTGAAACTCACAGATGGCTCTCAGAAACTCCTCGTAGTTCTCCTGCACGTAAACCTGCCACGTTCCGCTGAAGGCCATGTCTGCTGCTGATCTGACCGCTGGCAAGAGCTCAACACAGAGTCTGACCAGTACTTATACTCACTACCAGTTTAATCATTCACATTCTGGCAGTTTTCCCTGCTGTTTGAACAACCCAGAGTTCGCTAACATCATTTGTGGGGTCGTGCATCTCTGAATGTGGCTGATTAGGGCATCCAGTCTTTTCTTTTAAGAGGAGCGTTTGACTTGCATCCATTCATCAATTCAATCTTAAACTAGATTTAGAAATCTCTGCGGTTCAGTGAAGTCAGAGAATTTATTTTTATTATTCCTCAAGGATGCATTAAATTAATCAAAAGTGAAAGTAGAGGAATTTATAATGTCGCAAAAGAGTTGTTTCCGATTAATTATGATTTTTATAAACTTTCTATTCATCAAATAATCATTCAAAAATAAAATGAATGACAGTATTCACAAAAATACTGGTTAGCACAACTTTTTGTTTTCAACATTGATTATCAGCATATTACAACGGCTTCTGAAGAATCAAGACTGGAGTAATAATGCTTAAAATCCAACTTTGATCACAGAAATAAATTACATTTTAAAATATATTCCCATAGAAAACCATTAGTTTAAACGGCAAAAACATTTAACAATTTTACTGTATGTTTGTTCAAAAAAAAAAAACATTAAAATACCATGTTTTTCCTGCACTGATTTAATAAGTGATTTTGTGAGATGAATTTAAACGTGCAAGGTTGCATAATAGCTGAATGCATAATCAACCAAACTATATCAGGAATTTCTTAAAAAAATATATATATATATATATTTATATATTTAAATTATTATAATAATAATTATTATTGTTATATTTTATTACATTTTTATAATTATAAAAAAAATATATAATTATAAATGTATATAACTATAACATATAATTTAATATCTTGCTCTTCCAGCTGATTAGGGCCTTGCATCCATTCCTCTATCTTAAATAAGATTTAGAAATCCAAAAAGTTTAGTGAAGTCAGAGATGCAGTAAATGCATTTATAATGTCAAAGTTGCTGAAAGCACAACCTTTACGGTTGAATGCATAATCATCCAAACTATTTAATGAATTCCTAAATGATAAAAAAGCAAAACACACACACACATATATAAAACTCTTAAAATGTTTATTACATTTTATTATATTTGTATAATTATAATTATATAAAATATTTATAATTATACATTGACGTAATTATAAATGTACATTTATAATTATATGACAATAATTTTAGATATAATGCATTAATATTTATAATCTGACAATGCTCAAATGATGCAAAGTTAAAAGAGGACATGCACTGTTATCCACAAAAACAAACATGACAGCACCAACGCAAATAATGCATGAGACACAATCTGCACGATTTATTATGTTGCATGCAGAGTTTAGCATTCCACATTCTGGAAGTAATGCGGTACAGAAAACGAACACGAAAAATACAAATGGCACTTCATGTTGCCAAATCCTGGTCTAGATCCTTTTCTTGCTGTTTTACAAAAGAAATACTATCCTGTTTAAACACATGAGGGGTGAATGGCCCTGTGGACTGTGGAGTTTGCTTTCTATCTGTTCAAAAGAATCACCCTCGGGTTGCATAATCATATTTGAAACGGGCCTCGATCTCTCTATTATGAAATATCAGCAGATAAAACAGCCATTGATCCATGTGCAAGCATAAAAATCGACCGTGACCCTATTATCATGCAGCTATAGAAAAGTGTGTTCACAGTCTATTTATTCAAAGTTTATTCAAAGCACACTTGCATTCACATTTACCTAACAATGAAAAAAGAGAGTGGAAATGGTTTCGTTTGCACTTTATTCTGTAAGTGGTACAAGATAAATCAAACCACAAATCAAATCAACTCAGGCTTCCGGCTTTCAGGACACTGACCTTCAGGACATTGTCCTCTGAAGCACCAAAAATGAAAATAAGCAGTAAATACACTCACCCTCAGGCCATTCATGATTAGGATAAATTTGTTTCTTCATCAGATTTGGAGAAATGTATCACTTGCTCAGCAGTGAATGGGAACATTCAGAAGGAAGTGAAGTGACTTGTGGCCAGGTATGTGACCCATACTAGGAAGTTGTGCTCTGCATTTAAGTGCACACACAGTGAACACACATCACATCGTGAAGCAAGGCCTTGCTCAAGGGTCTCACCTCAGTCGTGGTATTGAAGGTGGTGCTGGTTATTCACTCCCTCCACCCACAATCCCTGTCAGACCTAGGACTCGAACCCACAACCTTCAGGTTACAGGTCCAACTCCTTATCTATTAGGCCACGACTGCCCCTAACCCCCAACCCCAAGAATCATCAATAACCCAGACCACTCCAGTCCATCAGTTAACATCTGGAAATGACAAAATCTGAAACTAATCCAGCATTTAAGTGCCTCTATTATGGGTTATGAAAGGTTCACACTGCAAAGAATGCTTTTTTTAACTTAGAATTTATCTTGTTTTCGGCTAAAATATCTCAAATCTATTCTTAAATCAAAAAGTGTTTTCTAGACAAGTCTTGTTTTCAGAAAAACATGTCAAGATTAAGTATGCTTCTGCTTGAAACGAGCTAAATCACTTTTTTTTTTGCACTTAATTTTTTATTTGAGAATATTAAAAACAAAAACAAAATCTAAGCTAGTGCATATTTCGGTTTTGGGAGTCTCCAACAGGTTGACATGCATGCAACGTCATAAACAACTTTCATTTTCTTATATAATATGCATTTATTTTTACCTTAATAACTTAGCTAATGTTTTATTTTGACTTCAACACGAAACGTCTTGAGACTCGTTTTAAAAACGACTCATTTCAGTGATTCAGAGTCGACTCTTTCTTTTGAGTGACAGTAATTTTATACACGGTGCACTTTCAGATTTAACACTCCGCAGGATGTTCTCCTTCTCTTAAAGCTGTGTTACATACTGTATGAGAGCTCATTTTCAAATATCCATAATAGGGGGAACTTTAAAGGGGTCATCCGGCGGTACATGCACTTTTTCAAGCTGTTTGGACCGACATGTGTGTACATAACCACCCTACAATGATAAAGATCCACCAGTAGCTTTCTTTTAATTTAATAAAAATAAGTTGCCCC
>JAUCMS010000028.1:20444213-20457679 GCA_032357445.1 Enteromius radiatus | reverse complement strand
GTATACACACTCTCTCTCTTAATTTTTATTATATATATATATATATAAAATTTTATATTTAAAATTTTTTATATTTTTTTTTTTATTTAAAATAATATTTTTATTCATTTATTTATTTAACTAAATAAGTAGCTTGTTAGTATCGCTATATCAATGCTGCAGTATCATTGTATCCATTGCTTTTATCATTATTATCATTAACAAAAAGCAAGACCATAAAAACATTTTTATTCTTAAAATTCACATTAACTTAAATACATTTTTACGCATTTCTAATTTCTCGTTTTTGATTAGATTAAGTGTGTGTAAGTGTGGTCTGTACCTGTGGGACGGTGAAGGTGCTGCCACCCGAGGGCTCGAACACCACCTGAGGAAGCTCCAGGCCGTCTTTAAACCACTTCACACGCGTGTCTTTGCTCGTGTTAGTGACCTGCAGCCAGACACACGCTGATCATCGTGTTCAGACACACATGCACGCTCACTATCAGTGAATAAACATCATTACCTTGCACTTCATAATCATCTCACAGTCTGAAGTCACCGTCCAAGACAAAAACTCCTCGAAATGAGGACCTTAGAAATCAAAACACAGACAGAAAAAACTGATTCATTCATTAGATTTGATCCGGGTTCAGTTTAATATGCTTATCTTTGAATCAATTTAAGCTAATTCCTCATCACCCGACTCACCCGACTTTCTCTTCCAGTTGCGTCTGTTGGCCACAGATATGGCCAGTGTGTCCTGAAACTCTGACAAACAGAAAAAATTAGATGAAATCTGGAGAAATATTCAATATGACTGTCGCAATATATCAGAAAAACTTTGACTTTGTAATACAACATCTACTATAATACAAAACTACATACTTATTTTTATAATTATAATTTAATTACTATTTATTTGTAATGTCATTTAAAATGTCATTTCTACGCATCTATTTTTTTTTTTTTTTAACGTTGCAAACATAAAGATGATGCATCATTAAATGAATGACTGAAAAGATAAAAATGCAAAACATTTCAATGCTTTGGTTATGATATCTAATAAAAGTAGTTTCAGATCATGATCTAAATTTTGAGTGACTGATCTTCAAACTTTAAACCTTATTCTGCAGATACTCATGTATCTGTTTGTAAACTGTTTGGTTTGGGGAATAACAATTTATTATAATGAATTATATATTATTATATAATATTATTATAATTACATATTTGTAATATTTTATTATTATAATTATAAACAAACATTTAAATTTGATATTATATTAAATCTATATTATATTAAATATAATGTTTATTTTAAATAATTGTATTTTATTTATTTATTTATATAATATTATTAAAATAAATTTAGGTCTTCTAAACAAAACAAAACAAAAAAAAGTAAGCTTAATGTTAAAAACTCTTAAAAAGTAAGGAAAAATAAGTAAGTATTTACAGAATAAAAGTTTTTGAAAAGTAAAAATATGTTTACTAAAAATAAAAAAGTATATGCAGCCGGTGAGGATTAAGATTTTGAATGTTTTTAATGAAGGCTCACCAAGACTGAATTTATTTGATCAAAAAGACACTGAAATCAGTAATATTGTGAAATATTTTAGAATTTCTAAATAATTTATGTTCAAATGTATTTTATTTCTGTGATCAAAGCTGTATTTCCATTACAGGAATTACATATTTCGTATTTGTCTGACATCTTCCGTGAAGAGCAGCTCTGTAGTCTAATGTTATAATGTGATGTAGTACACATACTCTTATCCACAAACACCAGTGTGAACTGGTTCTTGGCCCGGCCGTCTTTCAGCTGCGCTGTGTATGATCCCTCGTCCTCTTTCGATATCTGATCAGACAGGATCTCCACCAGACCGCTTGCCTTGTCGAAGTTAATCTTACGGCTCTGCAGAACACACAGAAATCAGCGAGCGAGTCACTGATGGAAAGCTGAAGGAGTATATGCTGTGTTTCTCACCGGAGTGCTGGAGATCTCACTGTCGTTGAGGATGAGTCGAAGCACCGCGGAGCTGCTGAGAGCTTCTGTCTGCAGCCACAGACGCACACTTCCCTGCTCAGACACGTCCACCTGCCATCCTTCAGACCTCAGAGCGATCACTGCACAAGAGATCATCACAGAGATTTAACCCTTACAAGAGGAGAAAACATGTGCTTTTGTCATTCTGAGAAGCCATGTTAAATGAGTAAATGATGACAGAATGTTCATTTTCGGATTAACTATTTAAAGAAGATTATTTATGCCACGGAATAAAAAAACTGATTTTTTAAATCTCACAGTTATGACTTTGTTTATTGGAATTCTCAGAAAAAAATCTAAATAGTGAGAAATTAACTCAAAAATGGCAAGATATAAACTTAAAATTCAGAATGTAATGTAATCAAACTTTCTAAAATATAAATGTAATACAACTTATTTATTATATAATTTAATCTATTTCATTTAATTTTATCTCTCATTTTAAGTTTTTTAAAAGTTGCTATTTTTACTAAATTTAAAATAAAACATTAAATGAACTTTATAAAATAAAACTGATAAGCATTTTTGAATGCTTTGGTCATGATATCTAATAGAAGTAGCCTCAGATCATGGGCTAAACGTTCAATGACTGATCTTTAAACTTCAAATCTTGAGATTCTTATTAGAAACTCAACCCCAGAAAACGCAGTCGCTGTCATTTGTCAATTCTGTGGTTTGGAGAACAACAATGTATTTTTGTATTATTTTATTTTTACTTTTATTAATAGAAATTTGGGTCTCCTAAATAATAATAATAATAATAATAATGAAAAAGAATCGGGCAAACTTAATGCTAGCCCCAAAACACTTAGTAAGAGAAAAAATCCTTTATTGGGAAAAATCTGAACTGCAAGATGCACTTGCAAAACTAAAAAGTAAAAAAATATATAAATATAGAAAATCTGAATTGCAATATAAACTTGTAAACTTGGAAAAAAAAAGGGCAAATGTCACATTAACATTCACCAATCTGAGGAAAAGCAATGCCTTTTTAATATTATTATGTGGCAGAAATAAGTTATTTAAATACAGTACTGTTCAAATGTTTTGGGGTCGGTACGATTGGTTTTCGGTCTTTGGAAATAAATAAGGATTCAATAAGGATGCATTAAACTTGACAGTGAATACATTTATAGTGTTAGAAAATAAATGCTGTTCTTTAAAACTGTCTATTCATCAAAGAATCCTGAAAAATAAAATGTACTACTGTTTCCACAAACACATTGCACAGCACAACTGTTTTCAGCATTAATAAAATAGTAAATCAGTATATGATTCTGATTTCTGAAGGATCATGTGACTGGAGTAATGATGCTGAAAACACAGCTGCGCATCACAGAAGTAAATCACACTTGAACACACATTCACACAGAAACAAGCTATTTGAAATCATTTCAGAATTTGACTGGTTTTTCTAAACTGTTTTTAATCAAATTCATGCATCCCATGGTGAGGAGAAAAGGCTTCTCTCAGAAAGATTTGACCTTAATGATTCCAAACTTTTGAACACAAGAGCGTCTCAGATCCTCCGACCCTTATCTGCTTCACTTACACGGGTTTCTGACATGCCAGCTGAGTTCTGTCAGCCTCTCCAGATCTGAGAAAGAAAATAGCACATTCACAAAAAGTCATATTCAGTGTCTATTCAAAGTCCAGTTTGCTGTATTTGAGGATATAGGAAGATGTTTGTCACGCAGTTTCTGACACATGTTCTGTATGAAAATCTACATCACAGTTAAGGGCAAAGGAGCTCAGCAGAACATTAATCAGCGGCTGAATGATGATAAATGCTGCTGAACAGATGCACAAGGTCTCGTGTCTCTGTGTTCAGGTAATGCATTACGCAGAGATGAAATGAATGTCTACCCTCAGCGGTGAAGGTGAAGCTCGAGGAGACGTCAGGGTTACTGCTCAGCTCCACCGTGTAAAGACCCAAGTCCTGCTCCGAGGCGTCCGAGAAGGTAAGAACAGACCTGGGGTCAACATTTAGACAGATGTGTAGAGTATTTAAAGGGACAGTTCACCCAAAACAAACCTCATCATTTACTCAAACCTAAAAACTATGGTGCATATTTACCATGAACCAATTAATCAATCAACACTGCAACCGTATTTATAATTTAAAAATTATATATAAATTAAAATCATTTATTTGACCAAAACCGGATCAATTACTGCTACTATAATCACTACATAAGGTACAAAAAATGTTTTCAAATTACTTGGCAGCTTGGCAATACGAGTTTTATATATATATATTTTTTGTTTATATATTAATGCACAATAAGTTAATAATGTAATGTTATAGCATTGATTTTTGAGCGCTTATTTGCATTGCTTCATGGAAAAAACATATTTAAATAATTTAAAATAATATATACTGTTATTATATACTCAATAAGTTAACATATTGAAGCACTTAATTGCTACGCTTCATGGAAAAACTAAAAATATATTGTTTTTATATTCATACTCAATAAGCTTAATATTGTTGCATCTGAGCAAATGCTTAATAGAAATAAAATACTTAAATATTTTAATCAAGTTAATATGCACTGTTTTTACATTTGTACTGAAGTTAATATTTTAATGCTGTTATAGCTTAGGTTTTTGACTTAATTGCAATGCTTCATTAAGATATTCAAATAATTAACTTAATGCTTAATACTGTTTTTATATTTGTACTCATGTATTAGTTTAAAATTGTAGCTTTGTTTTATTAACTTTATTGCAATGCTTCATGCAAATAAAATATTTTAATTAGTGATGTCAAATGATTAATCGTGATTAATTGCATCTAAAATAAAAGTTTTTGTTAACATAATATATATATATATATATATATACATATATTATGTTTATATAAATACACACAAATGCATGTATATATTATAAAAATAATTACATCTATACACATTTATACATTTTTATTCTTATATTATGTATAAATATGTTTAATATTTAAGTATAACATATATATATATATATATATATATATATATATATATATACAAATGTATGCGTTTGTTTTTATATATACATATTAAATAATTTATATCGCGATGAATTATTTGACAGAACTAATTTTAATATTTTAATTAACTTATTATATAACTTACTGTTTTTAATTTTTATTTAAGATTATATTTTGATAGCATTGATTTTTGATTACTGTATTGCAATGCATCATGAGAAGGGTATATACTTTACTTTTTTTTGTTTTTTTTTTAAGCTAAATGTTTTACGTTTTTGCTTTAAATCAAAGTTTGTATGTTATTAGGTTTGCTTTATAGTTTCAGACTCTTTACTGAGTATCTGGAAGTCTCTTTGGAGAAAAAGAAATGAGAAATACACCTCCAGATCCAAAGCTGCAGATAAAGTGGGACTAAAGACCTGTTGTTTTTGTTCTCCAGTCGGGCTCGTCCGGCATCAATTGCTTTCCCGTAGTTCTTACTCCACTTAAAGACGTCTTTATCAGAGCCGTCAGGAGCTTCAAAGCTCAGAAAGATGAAGCCGTCGTTATCCACTCCAATCTCAATCTCTTTGGTTCCTGATGGCAAACGCGGGATCAAGTTAAAAGCGATTGGCTGTGAAATGAGCATGAAATGGTTATGTAGATTTCCAGGCAGCTGACCTGCTTTAGTCTGCGCCTCCACCGGCTCAGATGCCACTGAAGACATGCTGACTCCAGCCGAGTTAACGGCAGACACACGGAGACGGTACGTCTGACCCGTCTGAAGACCTGGAACCTGATCAACAATCACCCACAAACAGATCAGGTCTGGAGCGACTCGATAAAAACATCACTTCTGTGAACTGAACCCAGACGCTTTTTAAGACAAGACATTGCAGGCAGCGTTGTATGCATTACTCAAATTTAACTAATTAAATAAATGTTTAAATACATAGATAAATCGTTAAATACATAATTAAATACATAAATAAATGCAGTAATAAACGCAGAAATGTATAAATAATTAAATATTTATTTCTTCATTTAATTAATAAATAAATGTATTTATTCATTCATTTCTTCATTAATTTAGCAGAAATAATTAAATACTGATAAATAAAACAAACGTTAAAAAACCTAACCCTAACACTAGAAACATTTACTTCTCTTCTCTCCAAATAAATGAATAAACAAACAAACAAATAAATAAACAAATAACAAAACTGATAAATAAATAAATATTTATACATTTATTTCATTATAAATTTACTTCATAATGATTTCATTATGTATTTATTTATATATTTCAGCATTTATAATGTGTATATTTATTATGTGTATATATAAATACAAACACATGCATGCATATATTAAAAAAATATGTTATGTTTATATATAAAAATATTGATATATAGTATAAAATACAATATCATATAATAATAATAATATTAAATATAAAAATATAAATATATATGCATGTAAATATTTTATATAAATAAATATACTGTATGTGTGTGTATATATATATATATATATACACATTACACATACATATATTATGCAAACAAAAACTATTAATTGTTTGACAGCACCATGAACTCTCATTTACCTGTGATATCTTGCCTTAAACTGTTCATTGCAACTTGAATTTATTCAAATCACATTTTTAAATTCAGAATTTTGTCCAATCCTGATACATTTATGGCAGTTGAAAGAGAAACCCTGAAGGAGTGAACGGAGACGTTACATATGGGAACTCACATGAGAGACCAATCGCATTTGGGCTTTAAGAAAAGGCCAATGAACATTGGCGTGCACTGATTGCATTCAGCAATACGTGAGTATAAGAGGGCGCTCATGTTACTGCAGTATACTTACATGTGGAATTTTCAAACTCAATATATCAATAAAGTTATGGATATATGAAGGGAAACATGGCCCTCTGGCTGGCCGTGGAATATTGAGATTTGTAGCCACAACCTACTAAGCGAAGGAGACCCAGTAAGAACACAGTAAGGAGCTACTCTGCATCTAGTCCTGACTGCGGGGTAAGAGGACTCTAGTTCGCTGGAGGGAACATTCTGGGAGGAGCACCAGTCGACAAACAGACCCCACCTCAGAGCGTAGGCCTGTCTCGTGGAGGGAGCTCTAGACTGTGAAAGGCCGGAAAGGTCTGCTTTTAACACATCCCGTCCAGGAACCGGAGTTCCACAGGTCAGGACGCGGGTGCCAGATTGTGCCCATCCCCTGAGAAAGAAGGTTCTTCCTCCATGGGATCTTCCAGGGAGGGCTGCCGTGAGGGACACGATACCGGTAAACCAGGTCCGGACGGGCCAATACGGTGACCAACAAGACCTGCTCCTCGTCCTCCCTGATCTTTCACAGTTGCACAATTGATGCCACTGCTTGCCCGTTGCATAAAGCACCTCAACCCGTGGAGGAGGCATCTGTGTGTGACCACCACATGCCTGGACACCTGTCCTAAGGGAACTCTGGTCCCGTAGGAAGGCAGGGTCTGACCACGGGCTAAATAGGTGGTGATACTCCGGGAAAATGCCAATCCGAAGTGTGCCGCGGTGCCATGCCCATCTCGGGACTCGCTCGTGTAACCAGCTCTGAAGCGGTGTCATATGAAGCAGGCCGAGCGGCGTTACTGCAGCTGTGGCTGCCATATGCCCCAGGAGCCTCTGAAAAGTTTTGAGAGGGACCGCTGTCTTGTGCCTGAATAAATTCAGACAACTCAGCACTGCCTGCGTGTGCTCGTTGGTGAGGCGGGCAGTCGACCGAGTCCGGAAAAAAGATCCTCTTTGTTTTTTTCACTGGGGAGGGTTTGCTCATTTCTCGGCTGACCTGAAGGTCCAGATGGCTGAGGTGCCAAAGCACAGATCCTCAGAATCCACCCAGGTGCTTCACAGCCGAGGCGTACTGTCGAAATCCACCACCTGCCGTGAGGGAGCCGAAAAACGATGAGGGGAGCCGTCTCGCGAACAAGAGGCAGGACTGTAGAGGCGAGGCTTCGAAGCGAAAGTCTGCAGGTGCACTGCATCAGCGCCCTCTTATACTCACGTAGTGATGAGGTACAGCTGGATGCAATCAGTGCACGCCGATGAAAAGGTGGCCTTTTCTTAACGCTCAAAGGCGATTGGTCTCTCATGCCCATATGTAACGTTGGAGTGACTTGACTGAAGGGGAACTAAACACACCTTTAAGTGAGTTTCCGTCACCGGCTCACTCGTGACAGGGGTCCAATCCTCAGACTCCGCCCCCTCACTGATCTCCACTATATACCCGCTGATCTCTGATTGGCCCTTGTACAGAGGCACCGCCCACATCAGCACCAGAGAGCTCCGCCTCACTTCTTTAAACTCCAGATCATACGGACAACCTGCAAGATATTAATCAACACATTCATCCAAATTATCCATCATAGTTCTGTCTTTTTAAATTATGGACTCTAGATTCTATGCATTTATTTCTCTTATAGTCAGACCTCTATATATGAGCTGTGATTAATTTATTGAACATAGAAACTATAAAATAAAAGAAGTATGTATAACTGATAACCAAAGGAACAATGTAGTGTGCTGTCTGCACTCTTTCTAGTTAAACCAATGCGCTGTTAGTAAAACATTTAAAGCACTATTTAAAGAAAAACTACTTTCATCGATTTGTGAATTCTGTATCCCTGTGCCAGAGAGACACGGTCTACCGAAAAACACTATAACGATTAAGTCATTAATTATAAAGAACAGAAACACATAAAAGATTAACGAAAGAAGAACAGCATGCTAGTCTATGCCAGATATGCCCTCGCTTCTATAAAAGATGACTGAAACAAATCAAATGCATTGTTTTCTGTGAAGCGTAAAACATGCACAACTTAAATAAATAAATAAATAAACAGATGCATAAATAGTGCAATGATACAAATTCACTTAATATGCAATAAATGTGTAATTTGATACTATAACCTACCTGCAATTTTAAGTATATGCAATAAGAGCTGTTTTTTTTGCAACATCCAACTGTTCTTTGTTCCTCAAAATTGCTAAAATAAGGGTTAATGGAAGTATATGACAGAAGAAGCCTGTAAATCAATCATGCGTGATCTTACCAGGCTCAGGCATCGTCCAGCACTCACACAGAAACAGTTCACTGGGTTCAGAAGCGGCGCCCAGTCCAACAATATTGGCTGCGAAGACTCTGAACTGATGAAAACTTCCTTCCTTCAGGCCAGTCACCTAAAAACAAAACCAACACACAATGGGAAATAAGTGGATGTGTCAGCTATTGTACTACTTTGGTATTTATTTATACAGTTTTTAGTATTTAGCATTTATTTTATTTTTGAATCTATTATTATATAGCATTTTAAATTTGTTTTTCAACTTTCCCTTTAATTTGAACTAAATGATCACTAATTTTGTAGTTTTTTTGTCAATACGTTGTTATTATTATTTCACTTTTGAGAACTTTTATTTAGTTTTTTCCCCTTTAATTTTCAGTTATATTATTTATTAATATTTCAAATCATATTTCTTTTATATTTTGAATTTTAATTACATTTCTTGTGTTTTTGTCATTTTAAAAATGTCAATATTGTTTTAATAAATTTTTATTTCAGTTTTAGCTTTAGCTATTTTAGTACTTCTATTTTTTGTACTTTTTTTTTCATTTTCAGTTCTCATTTAATTAATTAATTAAAGTAAAAATGACGACTAGTGGAAATCAAGAATTTATTACATTTATTAATTTTTTAACTTAGTTTTACTTTTTATAGTTAGCATTTTTTATCTTCATTTGTGACTTTAATAACGCTTTGATGTTTTTTTTTTGCATTTTATTTTGGCAATTTGTGGCATTTAGTTTTTATGAATTATTTCAGTTCACATTCATTTTATTTGAGTAGCAAAAATATCTATTTTTAATGGTTTAGTTTAAGTTTTCATTTCAATACTTTATAAAAAATAAATAAATTGAATTCCATTTGATTCATTTTAAATGAAATAGATTTTAATATCATTACAACCCTGAGGCTATAAAAAGGCTTTTAGTGCATCGATCCGCCCGGCTGACGTCTATATCGAGGACCATTAGGCCTGAGAGCTACTTATCCGATAAACATTGCTTTAAGACCGTTTCTATGATAAGAAGCAAAGATCAGGGCGAGTGTCTACCTAGTCAGAAGTAATTGGGATTGGATTTAGGAAAACGGGCCTTCTTGAGCCTTTAGACTTGTGATTAACTGTTGCCTGAATCCTCTTATCAAATCAGAGGTTTATCTGTGAGCTCAAATCTCTCCAGCGGCTGCTGGGATGGAGAACAGCCACCAGATGGCAGACGTCAGAGAAGAGAAGGGTTTTTAATGTTTGTGCAGGTCTGTAATAAAGCCAGACAGGTGTGTGTGTCCCTGACTGCTCGATGAGAAACGGAAACATTAACATGGGCTTCATGCTACGACCACAGTGCCCTCCGAGATCAATGCTTTCTAATTGACATAATGTACTTTGAGGCATCCTGTGAGCAAAGCAAACAGTACAGAGTAACCTTATCCTTCTCTCTGAAAAACACTATTTCTAGGGCACATGTTAATAGAAAGAGACACAGGGTTGATGCTGTTTCAGTCCATCAGAGGGCGCTGTGCACTCATCACACTTCACACCAGAACACAAGACCCATAAACCTGCTCAGCTTCTTTATAGGCGGCAGCAATCCTTCACTAAATATTGTTTGCTCCTCAAGAGATTAAAACAAATATTATATGCTTTTGCAAGGAACACCATTGTTACTGCTCAGATTTAGTTATTTCAGTATTGTTCAGATGCTATTTTGAGTTTTTATGAAAAGTGTTTTAATTTTTATATTTAAAACAGAAGAACAGGAAATTACTAAATCTTTAACAGAAACTTTATCCTTTTTTAGTTGTTTTTCTTTGTTCCTTTTTGTGTTGAGATTTTTTTCACATGTCTATAGTTTTTATTCATTTTATTTCTGTTTATTTTTTTTCATTTAAGTTAAGTTCATTTAAATGTTGCCATGGCATCTAAATGAAATTAAATATGCTCAAATTGAAGTACTGCAAGAATTTAAAAAAGAAATAAATAAATAATAAAAAAACAATAAAAATGAATGAATAAATAAATACATAAAAATAAAATTGAATAAAAATTAATAATTGAATAAATGAATAAAAAGTAAGTTAAAATAAAAAATTAAAAAGCACATTACACAATGATAAAACAAAAATATCAAAATGAATGTAAAGCCTTTTACTTCCTATGTAGATAAAAGTATTTTTAATGATATATTTTCCTTTTTGTGTTGAGATTTTTTCATATGTCTATATAGTTTTTATTCATTTTATTTCTGTTTTATTTATTTTTTAATTAATAAAAATGTTGCCATGACAACTAAATGAAATTAAATAAGTTCAAATTGAAGTACTGCAAGAATAAAAAAAATAAACAAATACATAAAAAAGAATAAAAATTACTGAATAAAAAAGTAAATAGTAAATAAAAGGAATTTAAAAGTAAATAAAGGAATAAATAAATAAATAAATCAAATGTTACACAATGATAAAACAAAACTATAATTTCAAAATTTCCAAAAATATAAAAAATGAATGTAAAGGCTTTTACTTCCTGACTAAATAAAAATATTTTAATTAAGTATTTTTATCTATATAAAACTAATATTACTCTAAATCAACATTTTTTGTTGTTATTTATTAATGGACGGCTTTGTTCACTATGATACTCAAAATTTCAACCAATTCAACCAATAACTAGCTGAGAATATCAGCATAAACAACACAGCAAGTGTTTAATAATTAAACTTCCACGCATCTGCATCAACTGAGACCTGCTTTCAGTCTATTCAGGCCGTGGCCTCTGTCTGTATACTCCACAAATTAAACATCACCTTCTCTAACAATCGATTTTTTTTCATCAAACCACTAATGCCATGTTCAAGCAGGAACACAGTCTAATTAAACACAGTGAAAACAATCAAAAACAAACAATGCTTTACATTTTAATTAAGTCTCCATGGACACCACGGTTGCTTGGTGACACATTTATAGTTAGACGAAGGCAGATGAGCAGGTCAAACTTTTCCTGGCACGACTGCAATGAAATATCGAGCAATAAACAATATTTATGACTGATTTAAGCTGTGTTTGTCACAGCAGCATGTACAAAGAGGCTTTTCTCACTCTTTCTCTGCTTGTAAATGGATCATTAATTCTGTTGTTCTCTGCTCACCTTGTACACTCTATCTTTAGTGGGTTTGATGTTGATCTCTCTCCAGGAACTCTGGGATTTCTCTCTCTGGTCCAGGTAGTAGCCGCGCACAGGATCTCCTCCGTGATTGGCCGGAGCTCTCCAGCCAATCAGCATCTCCGATCCGGTGCAGTACAGTAGAGCAATGGCTGATGGACATGACGGAACATCTGCAGTAACGGGCAGAGCAAGGTCAGAGGTCATACAGAGGACGGTCACAGCTGAAGTCAACAATATGATGTTTGCTATTAATTGTTAATGAATCAAATAAGTGATTATTTGAAATAAAGGAAATAATTCATAGGATGACCAGATGTCCTGGCTTTCACGAGTGTCCTGATAAAACACTTGATAGTCTTGATTTTGCTAAAATGTATTTAATGAATATTTTTAAATTTAAACTAGTTTATTTTGTTTTATTTGCTTTTAATTATGCTGACAAAATGAAGAAAGCAGAAGAGAATTGCCTGTAAATAGCTGAAAGACTGGACTTTAACTAAGGATTATTACTATTAATAAAACAATTTTCACAATTCTTAATTTTTTCTCACAATTGTGAGATTTTATTTTCTAATTCTCTCTTCTTTTCTCAGAATTATGAGAGAATACATATTCAAATGCGTGTAAACGTTAATATAAATGACAAAAGCAAACACAAAATTACTAATTAGCTAATTTTAAATATTAATCAAAGCTGTAATACTTTGGTAATACAAAATCTATATAATTCTTATTTTTTGTCGGGTGAACCCAGGACTAGTAAATTCTGCAATTCCGCAATTCCGACTTTTTTCTCATAAATGCGAGTTTATATCGCAATTCCGACTTTTTTCTCATAAATGCGAGTTTATATCGCAATTCTGACTTTTTTCTTGCAAATGCGAGTTTATATCGCAATTCCGACTTTTTTCTCATAAATGCGAGTTTATATCGCAATTCTGATTTTTTCTCATAAATGCGAGTTTATATCGCAATTCTGACTTTTTTCTTGCAAATGCGAGTTTATACCGCAATTCCGACTTTTTTCTCATAAATGCGAGTTTATATCGCAATTCTGACTTTTTTCTCATATATGCGAGTTTATATCGCAATTCCGACTTTTTTCTCATAAATGCGAGTTTATATCGCAATTCTGATTTTTTCTCATAAATGCGAGTTTATATCGCAATTCTGACTTTTTTCTTGCAAATGCGAGTTTATA
>JAUCMS010000028.1:20429858-20440364 GCA_032357445.1 Enteromius radiatus | reverse complement strand
ATGTCCATGTACTCAACTCTTATTATTCAACCACGCCAAGCTCAATTCAGTTTTCCATTCTATGGCACCTTTAAATCTCTTTAATTGCCTCTTAAACAGGATACAAGACAAGACCTGGTTTTAGTGATGGGCTTATTGTTGATGGTCTTCCACTGTCCACTTCCAATCTCACTGCAGTACAGATAGTATCCCACAATGCCCTCTGTTATTCTGGGCTCCTTCCACTGCAGCAGGACTGAGCTGTTGGTGTCTCGGATGGGCAGGACGCCGTGTGGAGGAGCGGGAACTCCTAAAACAACAAAAAACAAACCCACAATCAGCTGTACTGATTTACATACACACCTTAAAAATTCTGTCATCATTTACTCTCCCTCCAATTGTTTCAAAACTGTATATTTCTTTCTTCTTCTATACACAAAAGAAGAGTTGACATTAGCCACTGGCTTCCATAGTATTTTATTCCCCAAATTATGAAAGTCAATGGCTACCGCTGACTGTTTGGTTACCTTAATTATTCAAAATCTCTTTTTTTTTGTTCAAAAGCTGAAAGAAATGTAAACAGGTTCGAAACTACTTTTTTATGTGCACTGTTCCTTTAAGAAAACGGTCACCTAGTGGTAGTCCCAGTGCGACGGGTTTGCTGGGAAGAGACGGGTCACTGATGCCGTACTTGTTGACAGAACGAACACGGTAAGTGTACGACTTTCCCTTCTGCTGGTCGAACACAGTAAATCTCGTGGACAGAACGGTCATGTCCATACTGGCCAGATGCCAGCTCTCCTTCCCTGTTAGGGACTGAAATAAGCAGCAATCAAAACAGTCATCTTCAAATTAATGTATGCTTAATTATCGCAGTACATTTAAACTAAACAGTACGTGTGTCCATTGAATCAAATATATTTCTGTCTAAATTCTGGTATGTGCTTTTTTTTGTGTAATTTAAATTTTAATCTATAAATTACACTTGCATAAAATAAAAAAAAAAAAAAAAACATACTGGTTTACACACACTTTCTACAATATGCAAGTGCAATTTCTCTCATTTCTGGTGTGTATATTTATTTTTTTTTATATATAATTTATGTTAGAACACTTTATAGTTAAAAAATACATATAAGAAATCCAGAAATTAGTTTTTTATGTGTGTGCGTACCCTTGGAAATTCAAATTATTGTTCAATATATTATATATTATTTATGCAAGTGCAATTTTATAGGTTAAGATAATTTTAAGATTAGATTCTAAGATTAGAAATGTGTTATTTTTATAAAAAAAAAAATAAAAATATATATATATAAAATAATAAATAAATAAATACTATAAATTACATTTGCATATATGGTTGCATATATATATATATATATATATATATATATATAAACCATAAGGTTTATGTACACTGAGTGCTTTATTCAAGTTAAAAAATACAATTTCATATATATATATATATATATACGCACACGCACACACAGATCAGAAATTAGACAGTTAGTTCTTAGCAGTTTATGTGTTGCCTGGGAATATTACATATTTTTAATATAATTTTATGTTTTAACTATAAATTACACTCGCACAAGGTAGCAGGCCTCCATGAAGATAAAGTTTAGCAATATCCTCTATAGTAAAACGTGCCCGGTGGTAAATGGGAATTTAAATCTTTTTCATATATATGTATTTCTGCCCTCACAATTTCCGCCGATCTCGATGAACTAGACAGTTTTATTATGGTTCTTCTTATAAAAAGTCCAATAAAGCGTATGTCCTGTGGCAGTGTGCGCTTTCTTCTGCTCATTACAGAGTCGGCGAGCGGCTGGAGCTCTTTCTTCTGCCTGATATTGGACGATTCGACCTCCTCTGCTCTGTGAGCGAATCACTCCCAGCACTTTTACACTGTGAGTCACAACGAGATCATCTCAAACTTTAAAACTGCCTCGAAAACCAGAAGGATCTTGACCTTTTCCAGTGCCCGAGGCCATAGACATCAAATACTGAGGAGCTAAACTTTAAAAACGCTTTTTGTGTTAAGCCTCTTGGGGCATTTTATTTGCTCTGTAACATTTTAACTTTCTACCAAGTTCATTTAATGTCTGCTAGGGTTTGCACAGAATGTAGACGTACATAGAGATAGTCATGCAATGCAAGAATGTATTTGAATAGTTGCATTTTAATGCTCGCAAGCTAAACTTTAATGTCCAACAGTGTTTTTAATTTCTGCATAGCAATGCTGCTTGCAACGGCAATTTCATAGTTCGATTCCTTAATAAAAATATATATACTGTAAAGCACATAACTTCAAATGTTATAATAAAAAAAATTATTATTAGGAGGATTAGGGTTAGTTTTTATATAATTAACCTATACATTGTCTTTATTATTAACTAAAATAATTAAAATAATTTTCAACAAGTGAAAAAATGGAACAAATAAAATAAGAAAAAAATAAATATATCACAACTTCTAAACTGAAATATGCATAAATGCATATATTAAATGCATAAATTACAAATTTAAATGCATAAAATAAAAGTAAGTAAATATTAGATTATATAAATATAAATGAAAAAAAAAGATTGTGTTAGGCAGTCACGTGAAATAAATAAGATTAAGTTAAAGTACTTGAAAATGATTAATACTGAAATAAAATGTAAAAAAAAGACAAATCCAATAAAATAAAAACAAAAGCACACAACAAAATTATTAAAGCAAACACTAAAAATAAAACCAAATTCAAAATGTTATTATTATTATAAAAAAAAAAATATATATATATATATATATAATTTATAGTGAAAAAATAATACTGAACCCATTAAACCCAACATTTACATTTGTACATTTATTCACTAATATGCCTTATCCAAATGTGGAATAAAACAAACCAGTTCTGTCCAACAAACTACAACGAACTGAGCGCCTAATAGTTTTGTGCGTGGGTCGCAGACATGCATACATAGTCTAAAGAGACGATTCAGTCTGCTCAAAGTCACACCGAAGCAACATCTTAGAGAAATAACAAGTGCTTTGAAGTGGAAAGGAAAGGCATAACACGGATGAGCTGCATTAAGGTCTCTGTGCTTTTAATGAACCGTTGGCTTTGCACCTGCTGCCACCCAGATACAGCTTCCACGGTCTCTAATTAGCCAGCTAGTCAAAGTGCAGCTTTAATTTGGCTTGCTGTGTAAAGCCAACGCGACTGTAAGGCCTGCAGTGGAGAGTGAAAACGACAAGCGAGGGAGCGCAGGAGCCCGCGGGGCCTGTCTTAATGAGCTGAACTGCAAGCTGTGCGTGGGACGAAGGTCAGCTCTCACCCGCTCCACGGCGTAGGTGAGAGGCTCTCTGCCCCGCAGATCCGGTTCAGTCCAGCTCAGCACGGCGTAGGTGTCGCTAAGCTCACAAACACACACATCGGTGGGAGAGAACGGCACTCGGATCTGACCTGAGGAAGGCAGAGAGAAGAGACTGTGAACATGCAGCGTGCAGAGAAGAGCAGGAGAGCGAGGGACTCATGGAGAACGGGTATGGTCACGCTACACTGAAGAAAAAAAACAAGCTTCACTGAATTTACTACATTCGTTTAAGCTAAGAAGTTGCAATCAATTTCTTTTAGCTACATTCAAATTAAATACTTTTTTAAATGTTTTGGAATATTAATGGGAGTCATATGATGTTGCTAAAAAGTACATTATTTTGTGTATTTGCTGTAATGTTTAAAAAACACATTATTTTAAACGTGGGATAAACAACCTAAAACATTCTCAAAATTTGTCATAGCTACCAAGTATGCCATTAAAATATCTTTTCAAGGACATTCAGTATTTGACCTCTAATATTTTCTCATCACGTTTTCATGAAATAAAAATGATAATATTCCAAAAATTCTAAATTACTGAAATGACAATGTTGTACAAGTGCAAAAGTGAGTTATAATGGTTTTTTTTTTATGTACAACAAACTTTTTCAGTAAATCATAGACAAATATTGGCAAAACAAAATATGCATAAACACTGCTTCCAAGAAAATATAGCATGCATTAAGGTTGATGAATTTTCATGCATTTTTATGTATAGCTTTGTCACCATACTCAACTGACAGTCAGTTAGGATGCTTTCTTAGAAGACAGCTGCCTATGTAGATCACAGACAGCAAAGCAGCTTACTAGGCTTTCAAACAGAGCTAGCTTATATAGTGATGAGGATGCATGCAATGTGAATTTGAGTTAAACTGCTGCTTTGCATTCTGAAATCTATATTATACACACTGCAGTACTCTGTAAAGCCATGCTTTATAAAGAACAGGTTGGTGTCAGGTCTTTACAGCTCCTCATAATGGCCCACGAGTCCCTGGTGTTGCCATGGCAGTTTAGCAGCACAGCATACCACATTTAAATCTGCGAGCTTCAGAGACATATCATCATCTTTTTAATGCTGAGTGCCAATAAAACTGCCTCAGTCTTTAAAGGTATTGCTGTACAGGGGAGCGCAGACCACCTGTGAATGCTTTATATGAGATCTGCCCTCTAAAACAGAGCAAATTCATCATCATAAGTGACGGCCGCACATTTTTTAGGGTGGTTAATTCACTAAAAAGATTTAGAAGAGATGGCAGGAGCAACAAATCTAGAGTTTAAAGGTGAATCTCACAAATCCTGTCGAAAATATGTTCAGGTCATGTTTTACATCTAATTAAAAAAACCATGAAATATTAAATCATTTTTTGCATAAAGAAAATGTATCCAGCAAGGTTTTTGTCATTTAATTAAAACTATAACCATCAACAAAATAATTTCCTAAAAATAGATATTAATCGAAATAAAATAATATAAAAAATTAAACTTGTTTTATTTCAGCTAGTTGCAAAAGCTAAACTTCTAATACTAGAATTATAAATATAACGCAAATGAAAAATGAAAATATAAACAAATGTATATAACATTAAACACAAATAAAAACTATAATAGTACATCAGTGATACCAAAACAATACTTATCCATTAAAAATAAATAGTATATATATAATATAATAATAAATATTAATATTAATTTATTGCATTAAGTCAAAGTTTACTTAATTGTTATGAACCTAAAACAATAATTAACACAATCTTCATGGAACTAAAATACTGTACACTTCATTTCTTTATGAAAAATATAATATTAAAATATAATTATTATAAAAAATATAAAAGATATAAAAATATAGTTTTTCTCTAAAATGGCCATTTATACAATGTGTCCTGCAAGGTTATTTCATTAACTAACATTTTCATTTCTATACTTACAATTGATTTTAGCATGAAACGTGACTCATTTTTGTGAGATTCATCCCTACTGTGTGATTTTGAAGCAATGAAACATCACATGATAAAGAACATCACTGCAATGCACAGTAAGTCTGAGCTCGTCTGTGAGTGTAGAAGCATGTATTTCATCTTATCTCTGTAACTCGGTGTGCACCCGGGAGCGCTGTGATCTACTCACCCTCCAGCTGGTCCTTAGTGATCACAATCTCTCTGCCACGCTCCACCTTCACCACTGACCGACACAGACGAGAGGACGGCATCAGATCAGAGAAACAGACAGAGAAACTGCTGCTATCATATTATATCCCTTTTAATCAGAACCCGTGTAGACGCTCTTACCCGTAGTCCTGCTGGGCTCCAGGGGGTCAGAGGTCAGGACGGGGTCAGTGGGTTTAGACGGGCGGCCCACGCCGGCCTGGTTGACTGCGCAGACGCGGAACTGATACATTGTGTTTTCCTTCAGTCCCATGACGGGGTACTGACACTCTCTGTGGAGGACAGCATTACAGCGTTTCCACTTTCCAATGCCGATGTCACACCTGCACGATGGAGATAGGAGAATTTTACACATGATACAGCTTCAGACCAATGAATTATTTGAAATCAAGCAGAACACCTTAGCAATCACCTAGCAACACCATAGCAGCCATTTAAGCAACAGTGTGAGCACCCCCTAGCAACGCCCTAGCAACCGCTCAGAACAATCAAACAACATTAAATAGATGCATACAATACTACTCTGAATATTTGAGAATTTCCCCTAGCAACGCCCTAGCAACCCATCAAAATACTCAATCAAAAACACTCAGAACTTTTGAGTGTCCCCCTGGCAACGGCCTAGCAACCACTCAGAAGACCTTTGAAACAGCATAGTAATGCATTAAAGAGCATTTAGAACTTTGTAACCCTTAGCAACAGCATAGCTGGGAATTAAAGACAGACCTTTGCAATCCCTAGCAACCAGTCAGTACACCCTAGCAACAGCATATAAATGCATTAAACTCCTCTCATAACTTTGCAACGCCCTAGCAACCACTCAAAACACTCACTGAACAGCATTTAAAAAACACTCCAAATATTTGAGCCTCCCTTAGCAACCACCCCGAAGACCCTAGCAACAGTATAGCAATGCATTAAAGACCACTCAGAACTTTGCAACCCCTAGCAACGCCCTAGCAACCACTCAGTACACCCTAGCCACAGCATAGGAATGCATTAAAGACCTTTCATAACTTTGCAAGACCCTAGCAACCACTCAAAAACACTCAATGAACAGCATAACAGTGCATTAAAAACACTCCAAATATTTGAGCATCTCTTAGCAACGCCCTAGCAACCATTTCAAACACACCGGCCAAAACATAGCCATGTGTTAAAACCACTCAGAACTTTCGAGCATCCCCACAGTAACACGCTAGAAACCACCCAGAGGACCCTAGAAACAGCATAGCAATGCATTAAAGACTATTTAGAAATTTGTAACCCCATAGGAACACCCTAGCAACAGCATAGAAATGCATTAAAGACCTTTAGCAATGCCTTAAAACCACTCAGAGGTTTTAAACATCCCCCTAGTAATGCCCTAGCAACGACTCAAAAGACCCTAGAAACAGGACACCAGTGCATTAAAGAACGTTGCAACCCCTAGCAACTGGACAGCAATACATTAAAGACCTCTCAGAACTTTGCAATGCCCTAGTAACCACTCAGTACATCCTAGCAACAGCATAGGAAAGCGTTAAAGACCTCTCATAACTTTGCAACCTCTAGCAACAATTCTGAACACTCAAGCAATCACATAGCAATGCATTAAAACTGCCCCTAGCAACACCCTAGCAACCATATAGACCAAAGTCTGCCTATATAATGTTAAACAAATATTCTCTATTTCGTCTTGTGTGTAGATCTTTATTTTTATTATCTGCGTCTTAGCTATTATTTTTCTCTGACAAAACAAATATAATTTTGATTCTAAATTCATTAGAATTAAAAAAAAAGTACATTAAAGTACAAAACAGACAAATTGCACAAAATGATATTTAGAAATTCAGTCAACTTTTCACTCAAACTAATATGCTTTTAATTTCAAAGTGAAAAAATAACTACAAAAAGGCAAAACTGAAGCATTTTCACTGGTGGTCTCAGACTTTTGGACTCCATAAATATGCATAATAAGATGCAATTATCTGCAAAAACTAAACACAAGCCAAGGAGACCGAACACTGCAGAGTAAAGCAGGATGTTGCTAGGAGACAGGAAGGTTAGGCACTCGTACTCTCTCACCATGATGCCTTTCATTTCAAGTTTTATCCCCAGAAACAGCCAGAAGCTGCTGGGATCTCTCTCAAGATGAGAGCGACCGTCAGAAGAACATCACGGATCATGCTTTACCTCTCTATGAAGTAACCCTGCACAGCAGCGGCTCCATCTGCGCTGGGAGGAATCCACGAGAGGAAGACATAATCCCGGTTCACATCAGAACACTGCAGCTGTAGAGGAGAACCTGGAGCTCCGAGCACCACCGCCGGCCCATCTACACACAGACAGAGAAACAGCGTATAACACCGAGCTCGAGTTTTCCTGGCCTTCAGATGCTTCTACTGAAATTAAGGCACTCAGAATCATCTCCTCATTTCAGAAGAGATCTCAGTGATCTCTAATCTCAGCTCAGATTTGTCCTCCAACTAATACGCCCGTATAGGTCGTTTGTACACAGTGGCGAAATACCACCCATCAGAGCCGGCAACAGGACATTTGCATTTTGCATTTAGGATTGGCGTAGCTCGGGTTGTAGAGTGATGCGTTATAAAACAAGACGTGATTGTGGGTTCGAGAATGAGATGTTAGTGAAACCCTATAAAATATTATGACGGGTTGATTTAGGGGCGGGATTTGGTGTAGGTCATTTGTACAAATTCATACGAATTGGCAACTCGAAAAAAAAAGTGAGGTCGTACTAATTTGTATGAATTAGCCACCTCGTAAAACATGCAATTCATCAAATTCTTACAAGATCAACTGATCTGAGCTGCTATTCACATTTATTTTAGCTTTATGCATGTCCAAAATATTCTCATTCATCAGTTATTTTATTATTATTATTATCATATTAATATTTAGTAATATTTTAAATGACCTTTAAATAGTTTTTTGGTTTAGAGTTTGTCATATTCTATTTCAGTTAATTTAATAAACGTTTTCTTCGATTTTTTTCATTGAATATTTATATATTATTTCAGCTTTATTTAACTTACTGTTAACTTTACTTACTTTGTCATTACTGTCATGACATTACAATAAATATTTATATTTTATTTCATTACCAAAAATTATTTCTAGTAGTTTTCGTTCCAGTTAACAATAACAAAAACATTTCTTAAACAAAAAAATAAATAAATAAAAATAAATAAATGGGAACTCTATTAATTACATTTAAGCTTTTCTATTTTAAGCTTTTAAAGTGTTTAATCGATTTTGTGCTGATTTATCGCATCCAAAATAAAAGTTTGTTCACATAATATATGTGTGTACATTGTATATATGTATATGTTTTAATACAATATAAAATATAAGAATACAAAAATATAAATGCATATACATGTAAATATCTTTAAAATACATACACATTTCCATATACCTGATAAATATACACAGTACATACATATATTATGTCAACAAAAACTTTTATTTTGGATGCGATTAATCACTTGGCAGGACTAATTTTATCTTTACTTCAGTAATTAAAGTTATTTCAACAAACTTATGATTTTCATTCATTAATCCACACTCAAAAAAATGATTCCCCAACACAATGTTTTAAATGTTTTAGTTTAAATTCAACAAGCATAAAATGTATAATTTTCATTAAAACTATATTCGATCAAATTGAGTTGACCCAACTCAATTCAATTTTATTGCATTAACTTCTTTTTTATGAGTTGGGGTTACACATATTTATTGGATGGAAATCCTGCCTTCAATTAAATTGAGTTCATCTAATGAATACTTTTTTTGAGCGCATTTATTTTATTTCAGCTTTATTTGAATACCAATTATTTACTTTTAGTTAACTCTAATCATTCATGTCTGGTTTCATTCCTTCATAGAAAATAAATGACTGGGAACCCCGTTAAGTTTCCCTGATCTTAACCTGACATTAATGAGCAGCCTCTGAAAAACAAAACTTCTCTCCGCAGCAGAGTTAAGCTTACTTCAGTAAGTTTCTTAGAAGAGGACAGCTGCAGGGCTTCTCACACTCTTATTTGTTTAATCACCACCAACAAGGATGAAACAGACTCATAAGAGCGACCTCCGGCTCCTTCCTGTTACCTGGCAGATTTGTAATGCAAATTTTTCCTCGCGAGGACGTCACGCGCAGCAGAGTGAAGCTCGCTTTCTAATTACTACACTGCAGGCTTATAGAGCGGCCCACTTCCTTTAATGAGACAGGAAATTCAATTCCCGTCCTCGTCCTGCTTTTAAGGACTTACGCTGACAGGGGAACTCTTCTCTGGAAAGAACATCACAGATTCATGAGAATTAAGTCTCTGATGAGTTCAAGTTTTACATTGCTTAATTAGGAGAGACAGTCGGCAATTGTAACTCGCTAAACTTTTTCAGTCGCTAATAATCTGGAGTGACGACATCCAACAAACGATCAGTCGAGTGCAAAAAAAATGTTTTTGTCAAGTAAAAATGTCCAGTACTTTTCCAAAACCTCATGTATTTTATACATTTTCACCACTGAGTGCAAAATAAAAAGCTAATTGCGACGTTTTATCTCACAATTCGGCCTTTTATTCTCGCATTTGCGAACTATTAAGTCAGAACTGCGTAATATGAAGTCGCAATTGTTCGTTATGAAGTTTGAATCACACATTTTCATCTTTTAATTCTGACATTTTATTCTTGCAATTGCAAGTTTTAATCGCAATTTTGACATTATTCTTGCAATTGTGGGTTTATGTCTCTCAATTTTGACAATATACATATATCGCACAAGATAAATAAACTCGCAATTGTGAGAAAAATCGCAAGATATAAAGTGGCAATTGCAAGAACAGAGTCAGGATTATGAGAAATAAACTTGTAATTGTGAGGAAAAATAAGACATAAACTTTATAAATATATGAGTGCTGTCAAACGATTAATCGCATCCAAAATAAAAGTTTTTCTTTACATAATATATTTGTATATACTGTGTATATT
>JAUCMS010000028.1:20416776-20427345 GCA_032357445.1 Enteromius radiatus | reverse complement strand
TCTCTGGCGAGTTCCCATATGTAACGTCTCCGTTCCCTCCTTCAGGGAACATGGGTTACATTCGTAACCTAGACGTTTCTTAACGTTTTATTTATCAGTATTGAATTATTTCTTCTAAATAAACGAATCAATGAATGAATGAATGAATGAATAAATTAATTAATTAAGTAAGTAATAAATAATCAAATTAATAAATACAATTTTTTTTAATAAATGCATTTAATTATTTCATTATGTAGTTAATGATTTATTTATATATTTCTAAATTTATCTAGTTATTTAAATTGGAGTCATTTGGCCCTCCATAAAAAAGCATTAGTGATAGTATTTATTTGGCTAGTATTTAATAGATATCACTACAGTTACTGTATGTAGTTTTAAACATTGTGTTTCCCTTTGAATTTCCAATAAAAATCACCATTTACTTTCTCTGATATAAAGCTACTCATACATTTTTGTCCACATCGCCCACTTTTACCTCTAAATGAAAGAATAAAGCCTTGCTGGCACAGTTACAGGAATCAAGTCTTTAATGTTTCAATTCAGTCACTTTTAATTACATTTATGAAATGACAGGCAGCAAGTAGCTTTTGTTCATGTTCTCCTTGCCTTCGGCAGGCTGTGAAAATGAACGTAAGAAAGGACTCAATTAAGGCATATGTTGTACGAGTGAGGGGAAATCACTGGAGTGTTATGGAAAAACTGTTCTATTTTCCTTCGAGTTTCCATTCCCGGCAAATAGCAGTGAAAATCATCCCAAGGACGAGGACAAATATTAGTGTAATGAGACAAATGCCACGGCCCCGCGCTGGGCCCGTCACGGAGGGCCGATGTTGACGATGTTTGAGAAGACGTGCTATTTGTTTAGCTATGGTTCTCGGTGACGGAGCGGGGAATTGAGGCCAGATAGAATTGAAAGTGATGGAAGTGATTCGACAACACAATTCCACATGCTCGCAAATGAATTGTGATGTCCTCTCATATGAGCAGAAGGCTGTAATGGGAATTCAGATTTGTTTGAAAACGCTGTAGCTATATTGGATGAAGTAATGAAGTTGTTTTGCTCTAAATGTGCGCTGTGCTGCAATAATACATGAAAAAGTGTGTTTGCATGCAAAACTCACTCTGACAATATAGCCAGGTTCATAGGAAATGTTTAAGAGTGCAGTAAAATTGTGAAGCATTATTACAATTCTTCTTTGAGTTAAACTCATTTGCTGTGATCAGAGCTGAATTTTCAGCATCATTAATTCAGTCTTCAGAGTCACATGACCCTTCGGAAATCATTTTAATATGCTGATTTGCAGCTCAGGAAACATTTTGTGCCACATGCCACGTTTTTTCCCCAGGATTCACAAGTAAATATGAAGTTTAAAAAAAACAACAGCATTTTGTTGAAATAGCAATATAAATGCTTCCTTTGTGAATAAAATCATTAATTTCTTCAATAAAACCCAAGAAAAGCAGTAGTGCACACAAAATAAAGGTACAAAAGCTGCCACTGGGGAGGGATCTTTCCAGAATGGACATGTTTGTGCCTAAACGGTCCATTTTGGTATCTTAAAAGTACTTAAAGTGTACATATTTGAACCTAATAGGTAAAAAAAAAGTGCACCTTTTGAAAAGTTACTGCCTGAATACCGAACGTCTCGATTACCTATGTAACCCTCGTTCCCTGAAAGTGGGAACAGAGACTTTATGTCATTGACTGATGTCATGGGATCCCACCTGGGAGACCAATCGACTCTGATCTTTGGAGAAAAAGCAAATGAGATTTGGCCAGTGGTTTTTGCATGCCTAGCTACTCCCCGGTACATACGGGTATATAAGATGGCGGAGTGCAAACCAACATTAGGTTTCTGGTGAGGAGCCCATCGCAACCAGGTCAGGTCTGCTTCCTCTGAAGGTAGCGCTTGCAAGTTCACCACTTGATCCCGAAAGGTGATAGTTGGAACTTTGGGCACATAACCAGATCTGAAATCTCAGGATATTGTGAGAGTTGGTCAGACCAAATTCAAGGCATGAATCGCTGACTGAGAATGCTTGCAGGTCTCCCATCCTCTTCATGGAAGCGAGCGTGAGCAGGAGTGAAGTTTTTATAGACAAGAACTTCAGCTCAACTGCATCAAGTGGCTCGAAAGGAGCACTTTGTAGTCCAGCCAGGATGATAGGTCCCAAGAAGGGATTAGGTGCGTTCTGATTGGGTTCAACCTTCTCACACCTCTAAGAAACCTGACGATCAGAAGGTGTCTTCCCAGGGAAAGCCTGTCAACTGTATCATGATAGGCCGTGATAGCAGTGACATAGACTTTCAGAGTGGAAGGGAACAGTGTCCGTTCTAACTTCTCCAGAAGAAAAAAAAAGCACCACTCCTCTCGGCGAGAGGAGCACCAGTCAGTGAACAGTCCCCACTTCAGGGTGTAGGTCTGCCACATGTAGGTTCCATAGATCGGGCCACGGGTGCCAAATTGTGCCCATCCCATAAGAAAGAAGGTCCTTCCTCTGGGGAATCTTTCAGGGAGGGGCTGTCAACAGGAACATGAGGTCCGGAAACCAGGTTCGGGTGGGCCAGAGTGGCGCAACCAACAGAACCCCGTCCTCCCTGGACTCTCTTGCACAGAGTCTTTGCAAGGAGGCTCACTGGGGGGGTGTATTTGCATAGATCCCGTTGCCAGCTGTGTGCCAGAGCATCTGTGCCAACGGGGGCCTTGGTCAGAGGATAAAACGACTGGCAGTGGGAGGATTCTTGGGAGGCGTACAGATCCACCTGGGCCTCCCCGAATCGACTCCAAACAAATCTGCTGGATCGTCCCGGGATGGAGTCTCCATTCTCCGGGTAAAGTGAGCTGTCGTGAAAGTGCATCAGCTGCATGATTCAGGTTCCCCGGAACGTGAACGGCTTGCAGTGATTTCAACCGAGAATCACTCCAGAGGAGGACATGGTGGGTGAGTTGCGACAGGCGATGGGAACGAACACCACCCTGATGTTGATGTATGCCACCATCGCTTAGTTGTCTGTCGGGACCAGCACATGCCTGCCCTGCAACATTGGTTTAAGTGCGAGTTCAGTGCGACCAACAACTCGAGGTAATTGATATGCCTGGACAGGACCCGAAGCTGCTTGCCCATTGCACCCAGTTCATCAGAGAAGCATCAGCCCCAGTTCGCAGTTATGCAGAGCGGCGTAACTGCGGCTGCCATATGCCCCAGGAGCCTCTGAAAGAATTTTAGAGGGACCGCTGTCTTGTGCCGGAAGGCTGCAAGGTAGTTCAGCAATGATCATGACCGTTCATCTGTGAGACGTGCTATCATGCCGAGAAAAGAGACAGTCTGCTCTTTTCCCAGTTGACCCGAAGCCCCAATAGGCTGAGATGACGAAGCACCATGTCCCTGTGTTCGCACGACTGATCCTTTGAGTGAATTAAATTTAGCCAGTCGTCGAGATTTCTAACACGTTCAGAGAATTCTGACACCTTGGTAAAGGCGCGGGGAGACAGGGCCAGCCCAAAGGGGAGGATCTTGTACTGATACGCCTGAGGATGACGAACGGTGGGTAAATACTTTTCTTCTTCAATTTCGCGAGAGATCGGCCCTGAAGCAGAAAGCTAATGGTGGTTTCTACACCGCCATCTTATATACCCATATGTACGGGGGAGTGGCTAGACACGCAAAAAACACTTTTTCTCCAAAGATCAGAGTCGATTGGTCTCCCAGGTGGGATCCCATGACGTCAGTCAATAATGTAACGTCAAAAGGGAATATATGCTACACTCTTAAAAATGAAGGCGCTTCATGATGCCATAGAAGACACTTTTTGTCTAAATGGTTCCATAAAGAGCCTTTACCATCTGAAGATCCTTTCTGTTTCACAAAAACTTCTATGTGGCGAAGGCAGGTTCTTCAGATTATTAGAAAGGTAAGAAAGAGATGCTTCTTTAAATAACTTTTGACTTTGTGTAAACAAAAATGATTCACAGTGAAAAGCATCTTTATTTTTAAGAGTGTATAGTGTTCTGGGTGGTTGCATTAGCACATAAAATACTCCAAAATGCTTTATTTTGCATTAATAAGAGCAAAGGCACTCACCGGGCGTCCAAAATCGCTTCACTTTGGCCTCGGCTCCTTCATGTGCTGCAAACACATGAGAATGAAGGAAGAACAAGGTTCAAACTCGAAGAGGAATGAAGTGTTGCTATGCAAATGTCCCATCCAATAAGATTTGAGCTGCTCTTAATCACTGTGCACCTAATAACGAGTGTACTAATGAAGATGCATTGTCTGCTGGCAATAGATTAAATCAGTGTAGAAAAATTGCTCATGGGGGGTTTAGCGCTAATCAATTAAACCGCAGCTTTGTAGACCTAAATAACATGATAAACATCATCTCACAGTTGACGGTCAGTCTGGCGCTGGACATGGCCTCTCCCAGGGAGCTTTTCACTATAACCTTATACTCTCCTGCATCTTCAGCTGAACATCTGAAAAGACACACAGAAAGCTAAACTCAAGCTAAAATGGAAACCATAAAAAAGGATAATATTCTACAGCAGTAAAGCAATGCCTCCTGTTTTAGCTTCACCTCCTGATCTCCAGAAGATTGAGGCTGAACTTCTGCGTCAGCTTGTAGTTCCAGGGCAGAGACCCTCGAAGAGGAACGTCATCCTTATACCTGTGGAAGACATTCACACTCTTGTGACGGACATCTGTCTTTGCAGCTTTGGGCTCTTTTGATGTTCTGGGAGACTCTTTTATTTTGGAGGCTCTCACCATGTGATGCTGGGAACCGGGCAGCCCTGAACCGAGCAGGACAGTGTGACGTCCATCCCTGCCCACACCGCGTGCGCTCGCAGCGGGACGGAGAAATCAGGAGCTTTCGCGCTCAAATCCTCCATCAGATTCATGTGCAGCAACGCTTTCCTCTCGGCCTGAAGAAGAACAAGCTCTTCTGTCACTCTGGCGTCACCACAAAGCTGAGAAATCACTTGCATTTCATTTAAATTTTACATAGTATGTTAGTTAATTTATTTCACAAGGTACACATTATTGAAACAATCTAAAGACAAAGAGAAGGAAAGGGAAGAAGACGACATTTTAAAACTGGGAGATAAATAATAAATAATTATATTATTATAAAATATATTTTTTTAAAGATTGTATATCAATTAATTAATTAGTTAATTTACAACAAAAAAGAAAAAGCCAGAAAATGAATTACTGTCTGAAAGATACAATTCTTCATAAATAAATAAATGACAAAATAAAAAGTGAGAAAACAACATCTTGATTAAATATATATATATATATGAAAATTAAATAAAAAATATATTTTAAGTGGCATTTAAAAAAAAAAAAAAATAAATATATATATATATATATAAATATATATTAAAGCTTTTTAAGTTTTGTTTGTTAATTTTACTTTACTCTAATAACCCTGCTATATATCTCATTCTGCTTTTCACAAAGCTATCATAAAAAGCTTTAAAATACAATCTATGGAGTAATTTATAATGATTTTACGCTGTTTTTGTTCCATCCCCATTTATTACTTTTGTATCCTTAACTATAGGTTTTAAGGCTTTGAAATATTTTTATATTTTCATTTTAGTATAGTTTTTTTTTCAGCTCTTTTAGCTAATTTAGTAACAGCTGAAATAATAAAAAGAGATTTTATATTTTTTAGATATTTTAATGTAAAATTAATATAATTTTATTTGATTTAATTTAACATTTGATTTATTTTAAGTAATGCTTATTCATTTATTTTTTTTTTATTTGTTTTAATTTTCTTGTGAAAGTTAAATATTTTATTATGGTCTTAGTTTACTAAAATAACCATGTTTCACTTCAGTCTGTTGTATTATAAAACACAGCTCATTTATTATGCTTTAATGTTTTATTTTTCTCTGTCATCATTACCTTCACTATATTAAAGTAACCAGGATAGTCTGGAAAAATAAAGTTGTAGGAGTTCAAAACAGCATGAGGGTTAGTAAATGAAGCCAGAATTTTCATTTTGGGATAAATTATTCTTTTAAAACTAGAAAGTGAACGCACTCAGGTGTCTTGAGACGTGCAGAGCAGTGATTGTTGTATTTTTAACGCTGTGTGTTGATCTCTCACCTCCCGGCGCAGAGCGGATCGATCCACACGTTCACGGACAACACGCTGGTTTCTGATCACAGCTATCTCCAGCTTCTCAGCCTCGTTCCCAAACCGAGTCCACTGGTCCCTCTCACGCAGCTCCTCACTGGACAGCGTCTCTCTCAGGACCTCCCTGCATGGGGTCAAAGGTCAGAAATGGACTTGGGTGCAAGATGCAATGGATTTGTAGTGTTCTACTTTTTTATTTTTTGTTTTATTTTTTCTGAAAACCCTGGTGTTGTTCAGGGCCTGTTTCCACCACTGAATAAAAAAAAAAAAGAAAAAGTTTTTGTGACTTTTTACAAACTATATGAAGTCCAGTTTTGAGCAGAAAAAAGACTGATATGTTCTCAAAATTGCGACTTCATATCTCATAATTCTGACTTTATATCTTGCAATTTTTCATTTATAGCTTGCAATTGCGAGTTTAAATCCCACAATTCTGAGAAAAATGTGAAATAAAAACTCATAATAACCATTTTTTTATTCAGTGGTGGAAATGGGCTTACATAGTTTGGTCATTTTAGATTGGGAAAAAACTTCTGAAATTATAAAAAAAATAAATAAATAAAAATTGTGGACATTGACTTTGAGAAATCAAAAAAAAAAAAAAAAAAAAAAAAAAATATATATATATATTTATACATATCCACATCTAAAAAAAAAAAAAATTAAATAATTGGCTAAAAACAACTAGAAAATGTATAAGCCATTTATAAAGATCAAGTGGCTAAACCATAGAACTGCAAAAGTTTTTCTTTTATTTTACTCCATCCAGATGGTACTAATCTGACTCCAATAATTGGATTTTAAAGGCATTGTCTCTAATGAAACTGCCATAATTGAAAAGTAGTAGAAAATATGTGAAAAAAAAGTGGCTCATAAAATTGATCATAGTTATTGCTAAATATTAATTAGTGCCATGAAATTCTCTCAAAATGCAAAATAAAAAACAATAAATTTTATTAAACAAAAATATATGACTGGGGGAAAAAGTTTCAGTACCACAAATAAACAATACCAGAGGGTTAATGTTATCACACCGGACTAAAACTTACTGACTTTGCTCAAACATTGCATAACAACTTCCCCCCCAAATATATAATATAATATATAATATTTGTACTGTTTCTGGGATTTTATTTCCAACTTGTGGTGTTCCTGGTAAAAAAAACCCCAAGACAGAACAAAAAACAAAACAAACACAAGAGAACTGAAGGAAAAAAAGATTGAATCTACTATTTCTGACCAGAAACTGGAGAAAGTTGTACTTTATGCTATTCTGTGCAAAACAGAGGTATTTCAAACCAAACCTCCTGCTTAAACATTAAAACGCACAGTGCTGTTTTTAGATATTTTATTTAATACTGACAAAATTGATCAACAAATAATTGCTTTTTCACTCAAAAACTGGTGAATACGCTCAGATCGATGAGGCCTGCGATCAAAACAGAAACACAAAACCTATGCTAACTGAAAGAAAACAAGCTGACACAAAGAACAAATCCAATATTTTCGACCAGAAAGTTGTACTTTATGCCATTTTGTACAAAAAATAAAAGATTTAGTGCTAGTGATTTACAAAGCAACCTTTAAAAGGCCGGTCCTTTCTGACGGAGAACACCACAGGGTTTTCAACACAGAACAAAAGTTCAAACTTTCTAAAATAATGGTTTGAAGGATGATTTCGAGGAGGTCAGCTGAAATGCCCGTTATCTTCGAGGTCGATATCAGGTGATTTAAAATGTCTGAGTGCAATTAGAAATGGTTTTTCTTGGCTTTGACTCTTCAGACGGATGAGTGCAGAGAGAATGCATTTATGTCTAAAAACTAAACCTGAGAAACAGAGAGATGTGAAAAACACCGTAACGGGCCACCTTATTTACACATGAACGTGAAAAGGATTAATCCGGTTTCAAACACGTCTGCAAAGATGCCGTTCCCTCTCGTTTCTGCTCTTTTGTTATTTCTATTCAGCCGATCATTATATAATACTCATTAAAGCTGAAAGTTTGAGGATTTTGTGCATTAATGTTTACTCTTTCTGTGACTAATTGAGTGTATGTAAATGAGCGTCACTGATGATGGGAGATTTTCTTGCATTGAAGTTCGAGATGCACATAATGGGTTAATCTAATAATATTAAATTATATAATATACATTAAAATTACACATTTAAATATGATGCAAAATATAAGAATTTCAAACAGTGGAAACAAATATATCAGAAACAAAAAGTAATAATTAAAATAATCTTGGAATAAAAAACAAAACAAAAACTAACAATATACAAATAAACTGAAGCATAAAAGAAAATTGCAAATGAGATGTGTTTCGCTGCCAACTGCCAAAATAAAATATTCAAGTACTAAAGTCAATAATTTATGAAAGTTAAATAGAAATACAAGAAAAGCTAATAAAATGAAAAAGTTACTGTTTTTCCATTACATTTTTTAAAATTTGTTAATAAATGCATATCTTTATAGGATTACAACAATACAACAATTCTTTTATCTGAAAGACACATTTTATATTAATAAATAAAATAAATAAATACAAAAATTAGCTAATATAAATATAAAAATATAACTAAGTGAAAAAAAAAAAAAAATTGTCTGAAATAATTGAATCTTTATATTAATACAAAATTAAAAATTACATGAATAAATTTAAAGAAAAATAAGAGACAAGAGAAAAATAATTATAGTTTGACGGAGACATATCTTAATAACAATATGATAAATAAATAAATAAATACATACATTTTAATAGACAAACAGCAAGAAGGAAAATAAATAAAGTCTGACACATATAGTTATATTAATTGATTAATTAGTTAAATAATTCACAACAAAAAAGAGAAAGTCAGGGAAAAAATAAATAAATGACAACAATAAAAAAGTGAAAAAATATATATATTTTTCTTTTATGACAAAAATCATTATGATTTTTTTGCACCCTCAGATTCCAGATTTTCATACTTGTATCTCATTCAAATAATGTCCTATAATAACAAACCATACATATCAAGCTTATTTATTCAGCTTTTTGTTTCTGGTTCTGGTCCAGGGTTTCTTTCGCTGCCGAACAGAGTGACACACTCAGACAAGGATATTATGAGATACTGTATAATATGAAACGGAGCGTGACACTACTTCATAAGAGCAAAATGAACACTTGATCCGACTCTTGTCTCTGGTCTCACCTTCACTTAAACACAAAAGCACAGCGAGACTCGGCTTGACCTTCCCTCCGCTCCTGACAGGCTTTATGGCTCATCCTCACATCAGGAGGCTTGATTTACTGAAGTGACCTTTCTCAGCCGTGCTCCTGAGCTCTTCCTGGGCCGTGACCTCCGCCGGAGGAGCATGACCGGCTTCTGAACAGGATTACCAGGCTGCAAACTAAAGCGGCTGCCGGAGCACTGTCAATTGCAGGTAAACCTGTTAAGCGTGAGTTGAACACGGCAGACGTGCCCTTCCCATAATGCTTAGCAGGAGAGAAGCAGAAAGCATTGCAGAGAGAAGAGAAAGACTGAAGGTCTGAAGGTAAAATCAAAGAGCTGCTGTAATTTGTTCAACCATATTTCAGACCTGTCAAGAACAGATTCAGGTCACATTTCACCCCTGTTTCATCAAATGGGAATGAATGAATGATTAAACGCTTGTCTTTTTGTCTTTTACTTCTTGCACTAACTACAGTGCACTAAATATGAAAATAAAGAAAGAAATGCCATTTTAGATAATATTTATACTACTTTTTGTGTATTAATAATCTTAACTAATCCTGCTGATTGATTGATAGAGGATCAAATACTTATTAGATTAATTTGTAACTTTTTAAAATACATTTTTTCTGTATATTTTTGTTGTTATTCTGTCTTTTACTGTTAAAATAAACCTTCAATTATATTTGTTTATAAAGTGATCAATTCTTTGACAGTGGGAAAACATACAAAATCAGCAAGGCAACAAATCAGTTTTATTATTTACTGTATACTATAACTTTTAACGTGGATCAAAACCTTTCATCAAAGTTCCTAAAACCAAATTGAGTTTTCGTGTCTTAGGACAACTAGAAGTTATCTTTTCATTAAAGTCACAAACCCCAAGTTTGGGAGGCCTTGATGCAATATTATAATATTTAATGCACTTTATTTGGAATTTACAATGAATCATTATGGTTCAAGATGATCTTGAAGCAATATAATAAAAGAGTTAAGACCCTTGGATCGCCACCTTACCGTGGTGGATGGGTTTGAGTGCCTGAATGGACAGGACGTGACATGTGGCCCATACTCAGAATTTGTGCTCACAGTAGTGAGACGTGATCAAACACACACACACCATGAACACACACCCGGAGCAGTGGGCAGCCATATTGCTATTGCTGCGGCGCCCGGGGAGCAGTTGGGGGAACGGTGCC
>JAUCMS010000028.1:20375007-20386682 GCA_032357445.1 Enteromius radiatus | reverse complement strand
AAATGTGCTGAGCGTAACTATTCCGCCTCTAGACTGTTACCAAACAGTCTGTGTTGTGTTGGAATTGGACCTTTTTCAGTCGTCTTTTGCAAACACTTGATTTCTAGAAGAAGAAGGAAACGACTCACAGTATGTTATGTCCACGTACTGAACTCTTATTATCCAACCATGCCAAGCTACATTCAGTTTTCCAGTCTATGGCACCTTTAATTAAATTACTAAATTAAAATAAAGAAAATAACTATTATTTCTAGCAAATAAAAAAATGCACTTTTTGAAAAAAAAAAAAAAAAAACTCATTCACTCACTTGTTAACAACTGCATTTATTTGCAGCGGATAAATGAAAGAATCTCTGATTTTCTGTCGTCTCTGTCACTCACCTGTTATACTGGACACTGTAGAGAAGCCGTTGACCCGGAACGTCAATAGGATCCCAATGGAGAACGCTGAAGAAATTCCTGGATACAAAATATGCCTTCGTCCCATTACAGCTCTGACCCCAGCTGCCTGCAAGACAGAACGATAAAAGCCAGATGGTCTGTGAACATCTTCAGTCAACTAATGATGTTCTGGTCTGAAGTATCTTCTGTCTCGGTGTTTGTACTCCACAAGTGGATTATTCACAATACAGCTTTTATATAACAGTGACCACAAATATTACAACCAAAACTGTATGTATTGATATGCTACTGTTTTTGAAGTCAATCGGTAACGCTTTACAATAAGGTTCATTAGTTAACATTAATTAACATCTATAGATAACATGAACTAAGAATGCTTCTACAGCATTTGTTAATCTAATGTTAATTTCAGCATTCACTAAGGCATTATTAAAATCACAACATGTGTTTGTTAACATTAATTAATGCACTGTGAACTAACAATGATTGTATTTTTATTAAGTAATGTTAACAAAGATGAATAAATACTGTACTGTAAATGTATTGTTCATCATTTGTTCAGTTTAATTAATGCATTAACACAAATGACACCTTATTGTAAAGTGTTACCAGAAAATTCAATAAACGTAAATCCAATTCAACCATATTAATAAGCAAAAATGACTTAACCGTGACATTTGTTTTTCTTTCTTTTTTTTTTTTGCTAAAGAGTGTTGAACTACTTTCTACGAAGCCTCTTTTCATAATACATTATAATCAGGGCTTGACATTCACTTTTTTGCTCACAGGCCACTGTGGCTAGCTTTCCTAATTTACTAGCCACTCAGCATTTTCACTGGCCTGGCCACAAAGTGACATTATATATTAATACTGCACACACATATTTCCAAGTCATTTGACCTATTTAAAAGTCATTTGACCTAATTAAAGCCCCCCTTACTGTATTAAATGCATGCACGCTATTTCATAACAAATTCTTTTACTTTTACTTAACATAATAAAATAATATAGAGCTGTTACCAATCATGTGAAATGCATAATGTTGTGAGCTTGGTGTTTTCATGGACTGTTTTACTGGTGTTTTTACTAGATCTGGGATCATTTCAGTTGTGTTGCTGTCTATGGAGGGATAAAGCATTTTGGGGAGAAATAACCCTTTAACTACTCATTCGAACTCTTGTATATCGTAACGATCAGCTGGATGTGCCAGGCCTGCTCTGGATGGCACTCCAGCTCTCCATGAACTGTGTGTGTGTTTATGTCTGTTTTCATTCATGGACTCATTTCACAAACTCTTGTCACCACCTATCTCATCTGTTGTCATGGTTTCCCATTGATGTCTCCACCAACTGAGTTACTGCACTTGTTTTCAGCCACCACGGACGTCACTCCAGTGTTCCCTGGCGTCGTGAGTGCGGCACATGAGGACATCAAGGTGCTGCCAAGGTACTATGGACTAATTTCTTGTTTGTTGGACTCCCCTCCCACTGGTGTGACTCGGACTTTCACGCTGTCCTTGGAAGAGACTGTCAGTACAGGCACGAACGGGAACATCAAATGCTGAGACGAGAGAATAATCCAGTACACATAGCGTTGGTCGAACGAGGAACAAATACAATCCAGGGGAGCAAGGCGAAGTCGTAAATCCAGGTACAGGCGAGGTCGAGAACGAGGAACAAAGGAAACACGGAAAACACGATTGGCTGGATACAGGGAGAAACTCAGGATACATTCAACATTGACCAGCGAATTCACACACACAGACAACCGGAACTAAAATACACAACAAAAGGGGCAACCATGACAACAGATGAGATGGGTGGTGACAAGAGTTTGAGTAATGCAGTGGTCTCAAACTCAATTCCTGGAGGGAGTTTAGCTCCAAATCACACCTGTTTCTAGTGATCCTGAAGACCTTGATTAGCTGGATCAGGTGCGCTTGATTAGGGTGGGAGCTAAACTGTGCAGAGCTGTGGCCCTCCAGGAATTGAGTTTGAGACCAGTGCATGAATGAAAACAGACATAAACACACACACACACACAGTTCATAAAGAGCTGATCGTTACATATATAATGTATATAATATAAAAACAAACTTACATTTAGATTTTTTCTTCTCTGTGCAGTTGCATGCATTTGTTTCGATTTCTCCACGAGATTCTCTCACATAGACAAGCTGCGTGAGCCTCACTGACGTTTCATTGTTGTTACTAATTAATTATTAATTGCTGTTTACATGCACCGCATGGAATAAAATCAGAACCATTCTCATCGAAATGTTGGTGCAGTTAGATGTTTTAATCAGATTAGTTGTCCGGTCAAGCAAGTCAAATTCTCTTCTTTCTCTTGCACCTTAAAAAAATCAGCTTCTCTCAGACAAGCATTATTATCGAGCTCTATTAATCTATAAAACTGAACCCGCCAGAGCGGCTAGTGACTGTGTTACCCACCACAGCTCAAATCCACCCACATTTGGCGGGTGTTAATGTCAAGCCCTGATTATAATGGTATACTTAAGGCGTTATAATGAATGCATAATGCATTATAATGTGTTATAACATCTCATAATATGTATGATTATTTATAACACACAGTAAGCACCATAATAAATCTACTTCATTTATAACGGACTATATCATATCTTGAGATCGAGACACTTACATCATCTTGTGAGTGGTTAGGTGCTGAGCGTTTCCTGTGAGGCTAATATTGAGGCTAATGTGAGCTAGATGATACTTGATACAACTGAAAAAATGAAATGTTTGTTATAAAAAGCTAAGAGTATTAGCAGACTTAGGGAGGGTAGGAAAAATTTTCACATACTTTTAAAAAGAAGTAACACAAAATTAACGCATTCCATTCTATAAAAAAGTTACTTTTTTTAGGGAGTACTGCAACATTGTGCATTACTTTTAAAAGTAACTTTCCCCAACAAAGCCCATTATTATTTTATACACACTAAACCAAACTCAGACAGATATCCTCTGCTGAAGAAGGACGGCATCTTTGAGCTTCAAGTGCTTGACTCTTCAGATGATGGTTTGAAACGCCTCCAGCAGAGGAAACAACATCCACAAACCCTCTCAAGCTCTTCGGGATGTTTGACATCAATCAATAAATATATATATATATATATTTAACCTCTAAACCTCAGGCCTCTTTCAAACTTTCTTCTTGACCAACTTTCCTTTTCTGTTTTGGCGGTCAATGGACAGAGAGGGTCTGACAGCGAGATGCTTCTCCATCGATTACGAGCCTGGATGAATAATCTCTTCCCGTTTGGATTTTCCTTCAGGAAAAGTCAACGGCTTCAGATACACCAGCAGGATTTTGCAGAAAGTGTAAAGAGATTGACCTCCAGAGATGGTGAAAAATTCACTCTCGCAGCAAATGTGAATAACATAGGATGTAATGGCGAAATAAAATTTGCCAGGCGGAGCGTAATGTGATTAGAAATAGAAACACAATACAAGGTGTAGACAGAAGTAGTTTACCTGATCATATCTATACAGCCTGACACGCACAATTAAACACATCTCTATCTAAACTTTATATGCAAGTCTTTTTGTTTAAAGAAAAAGATTCTCACATGCAGAATATTCTAATTCACCAACATTTTAATTTGACTAAAATAGTCATTTAATGTCATTGAGATACTATTACTAGTTTTTATTAATAATTATATATATATGTTCTCTGTTCATTTAGATTTTAAGGTTCAGTAATTTTTAAAAATAAATTACTATAATTTTTAAATTATTTTTTATTATGTTTTCTTTCAGTCTTTTTATTTTAATCATCATATTTTTGTTTAATATTATTTTAATCATGAAGTTAAATCAAATAAAAATGAGAAATGATGACTCGGCAGCTATAGCTGTTTTATTTAGTTACACAATATTTTATTTACATTGAATTTTTTTTATTCATTATTCATAATTTTTTATTTCATTCATTAGTTTTATTCAATTTAATAAATGACTCATTCAGTTATTTAAATGTTTTGGTTAATTGTAATAGTAAAAATTTATTATTTAAAGAAATACAATGGAAAAAGCTTTTTGCATGATCTGTAAGAAAAGTATTTATGGCCTTACAGTTTCTAAAGAGTACACAAGTAAAAATAAAATGTATGTCCCTGGAGCACAAAAGCAGTCATAAGCATCTTAAATATATTTGTAGCAATAGCCAACAATACATTGTAAGGGTCAAAATGATCGATTTTTCTTTTATTCCAAAAATCATTTGGATAGTACAGATCATGTTCCATGAAGATACTCCAGAAGATAGACCAAAACTTTTTTCTTTTTAATTTGTATGCATTTTAATTTTAATTTGTATAAACACTTTAAAAGGCGATTGTCTCAATACTTCTATTATTTTAATTTTAAAATAGTTATATATGAGTCAAATATTGTCCTAACAAACCACACACCAATGGAAAGCTTATTTATTCAGCCTTCGATTTATGTATAAATCTCAATTTCCAAGAATTAACCCTTAAGACTAGTTTTGTGGTCCAGTTCATGGCCATTTTTGAAAAAATAAATAAATAAATAAATAAAAAATAAAAATAAACAATTACAACAACAACAATAATAATAAAACTATTATTTTATCTACTTAAAGATAAATAAAGAAAGAAAAAGAAAATATATTTTTAAAGAAATGCATGAATTCTTATTTCCCACCTGTAAAGCAGAGCAACAGAACGGCAACTCTCAGAGGCCACATCTCCAGACGAGTGAAAATATCTTCCAATAAAGATCCAGTGGTCAGAGACACAGTCCTCTCATTCTTTCCATGAGACGCTTCCTACAAATCTCGTTTCCACAAATGGGAGAAAGCACAAGAAGTCATACCCAGGACATCGCTGTCATTAGAGCAGAGAGCGAGTCTGTCGTAGTGGAGGAAGATCTGGCGCTCCTCAGGTGTGTCGTGAACTTTGGAGCGTCTTATCAGTACCTTCCTGTTTTCCGCTGCTGGTCTCCACCCATTAGAGGTTCCTCGCCACACACACACGCGCACACATCTTGAAATTCAGGTTTTATCTGTTGAAAAACTGAAACTGGAAATGAAGCAGTTCTCAGAAGGTTGCGGGAGAAACGAAGCATGCCTTCGGGCAGGACGTGGGCAGATTCGGTTGGCATGTGCTGCTCTATATTACCTATAATGACGCACAACATAATTGTTTTACTGCATGACATCACGTGAAACACTTTAATTTCAATAAGCACTGCACATTATAAGGTTAGGCCATCTTGATTAAAGCATTAGATTTATTTGTTACTTAGGACTTATTTACTTGTTATTTGCACATAAAGAAGGAACTTATGTGAAAACTCAGAGTGGGACCAAACAAGTCAAGACCTGTTAAGTTTGTTCTTCAAAAATTCATTTGAACACATATAAAACTGAAAGTTGTCTTTCTTTTTCTTTTCTCTTTTAAAAATGGTTTTCTGAACATGAACCCCTTTATTAAAAGTGAGTCTATTATTAAAAAGTTTTGTATTTAATAAAATCATAGAAAACTGTTTTAATAATAATCAATATATGAAATAGAAATAATTAGATTTATATATATATATATATATATATATAATTTTTTTGTTTACATGCAGAATATCCCTAACATTAAGTAACCAAATTAAAAATATTTTTCTAATTAAAAAAAGTTGTATTTTAGTGTCATTGAGATTTATTAATATTTTGTATAACATCGTTTTTTGTAACGTGATTTTGGAACAGCAATCCTATCAAACACAATTCAAACTACAACAACAACAAAACATTGACCATGACCACAGAAGACGCTAATATATGTCCTCCTGAGCATTGAAACATTATACGAGTGCTTTCAGAACAAAGCGATGTAAGAAATCAAGCTTGAAGAGCTAGAACCACTTGTGCTCAGGTTTAGACTGTTCCTGCTCTGAAAGACATAAACATCAGCGTCATATTCGCTGTGGAGTCGAGTTCTGTCAGAGACACACATGATGCCTTTTACACTCAGATCTGTCTGGCAGACATTTCTGCAAGCTATTCATAAAAGAGTCACTATAAGCTTTAATCTCAAACAGATAACAGTGAGGATAACGGCTGAAGTCCAAATAATCAGACACTCTCAGTCAAATACAAGGAATATGGAGCACTGAAAGATTATTTTGGTTTGGAATGTATGCTTATGATAACTACACATTCCAGTATAACTTTATTTATGCTTATTTTCACTTTCTGTTTACAATTCAGACACGAGGAAATAGATTGAATAAAAATATAAACACCACCAGAACAGATGTATGTTTCACACACATACACACACACACACATGTTGTGTTAACATGTTTTATGGGGACATTCCATAGGCGTAATGATTTTTATACTGTACAGACTGTATTTTTTTTACAGAATACAAAAATGACCTCCACGGGGCCCCAGCCACATTCCAACAGCTGATGGACGTCATCCTCCGGCCCCATCAAAGCCAGGCCACGCCTACCTCGATGACATAGTGATCCACTTGGAGGCATGGGAGGGCCACCTGGAGCGGCTCCGGAGGGTGCTGTCCAAACTTTGCTGGGCTTGACTCACTGCCAACCCTCGCAAATGTCACCTTGCCATGGCTGAAGCCAAGTATCTGGGTTTCACCGTCAGCAGAGGTTTGGTGCGACCTCGAGGGGAAGGTTAAAGCCGTCCTGGAGGCCCCACGAGTCACGACCCACCAACGAAACCCAGATACGAGCCTTCTTGGGGTTGGCTGGTTATTACTGTTGTTTTATCCCCAGCTTTTCCTCTATAGCTGCCCCCCTGACCGACCTGACCAGGAAGGGGCAACCGGAGAAGGTCCGCTGGGCCAAGGAAACTGAGGGAGCCTTCCAAGCCATTAACCAGGTGCTCACTTCGGAGCCGTCCTCCACGCCCCTGACTTCAGCTGTCCCTTCCTGCTACAGACGTGGAACTCGGTAGGAGATCAGCGTTGCCTTGGCAACTCACGACCAGCACCTGGAAATCGTCAGCGCAGGCAGATTTGGGTGACAATATTTAATTTAATTTAAGAAACTACTTAAGTGTAGATTTTCTGTAATGTAGGACATGTACATAACATATACTTATTGTCACGATTGTGTGACAGACACTGAACTCACGGGAACTTATAAAGGGCAGACAATGAAGATAATTAAACAAGACACACCTGAACGAAATCCCATAATTAACGTAAGACAGAAAACTGGGTCAAACAGAGACAGAGCACATGGCAAAACAATAACAAACAGTCCAGGGGCATTACACCTATATAATATATATATATATAGTATTAGTTTTAAGATAATTTTAGTTTTAGTTTTAAATTTAGATTTTTTTAATTAGGTTTCATTTATTCATTCGTTTTTTTCTTCAGTTTTAGTTTGAGTTATTTTAGCAACTTAAAAATAAATGAAAATGCAAAATGAGGTCATTTTTATTTACTTTCAGTATATCATTATTACTTTTTAATGGTTTTAATGTCAGGAAACTATAATAACGATAATGATTTCTTTTGTAACAAATAGTTTTCTGTTGATGTTTGAGTGAAATATGACGCGCACGTGTTTTTGTGAGATTCACACTCACAGCATTTAGAGCAATTGTGACATGAATAAATCAATTCCTAGGTTCATTAATGACCTCAGCTTTCAGAATGAATTAAAGCCACCTATGATCTCATGATCCTAAATAACCAGCAACGTCCTTCTGCTTCACCAGCAGCCTGGTGTTTGTGGAAGGATGACACCGCTAACATTCAGCGAGGGTTAAGACGGGCCTGTGAGTGAAGCTCTGCGGATGTGAGGCGACTTCAAACGTCAGCCATGAATGAGCGAGAGACGCAGCATTATCCGAATCACACAGCTATATAGCGCAAGGTGTTCTTCGTCTCCATGGCAGAAAGGAAACTAATTACCGAGCGCTGACAGCTGGATCGATATCTGCTTGGATCCCATGGAAACTGAGCTCTGGAGAAGAGCCGAGCGCTCGCAGACGCTCTCTGATCATTAGAGGACACGTCTGACCTCACAGACTCACGAGTGCTAACCTGAACCACATCCCTCACATACACACTCACACACTCAATTTTATATTTGATCATATTTTATCACATGATAATATCCAACTCTTGGAGTGATTTGCATGGATACATGACCATGTTAAAGTGCCCCGATTATAGGTTATGAAAGATTGATATTTTGGTTTTGAGAGTCCCTAACAACAGGTTGCCATGCATTCAAGCTCCAAAAACGTCTTATAATATGCATTTATTTTTTAAGTGCCCCTATTATGAATTTTTGAAATGCAGTGTGTAACAAATGACTGAAAACATCCTGCAGAGTTTTAAATCTGAATTTATAAAGTTGTATAAAAGAAGGAGTCAACTTTGAATCATTGAAACGAGTTGTTTTTAAAACGAGTCTCGAGCCGTTTCATCATGACATCAACATGAACAAGTCTTTTCCTGTTGGTCTGAATGAAAATGCAAATTCATTCTTCACCACTAGATGCCGCTTTTTTGAGCTCACGAGCAATGCTTTAAAAGAAATCGACCAATCACCAGAGGGGTTTGGAAAAATGAATCATTGAACGAATCATTTAAGAGTCATTTAGCAAGTAAGGTAAATATCAATGCATATTCACAGGAAAATGATATTTTTAATGCTCCAAAAGCGGCACCTAGTGGTAAAGAATGAATTTGCATTTTCATTCGGACCAACACGAAAAGAGCAACAATTGGACGACAGTATGCTAATGTTTCATGTTGACATCAAGTGCTATGCTGCGGTAGAACAAGTACACAAACTTACGGAGGCCAGCCAGTAGGTGCTGTGTGAGTAAACCTCACTCCCCTGACCTCAAAAAGAGGCGCTCTAGCGACTGAAGCTAGAGGTCATAGCCTTTAGCCTCCTGGTTAGAGCGCCCGCCTCCCATGCCGGAGACCTGGGTTCGAGACCCGCTCGGAGCGAGGACGAGTCGTAGTGGAAGCGGACCCAGGGGGTTACAACATGCTGCTGTGTATATGTAAGAAATACTGCTGCTGCCAATATAACAATTCCCACAGCGTACGTAATCACCCCGTAGCAGATCTATACAGGTGGAGCTGGGGAAGGTGGAGGGTTTCTGAAGCATGCTGCAACTGCTACAATAAACACGAGTCACATACTTGAATGCTGAGCAGTGAGCCCATTGGCTACCAATACAGGAGAGAACCAAACAGATGTGCCATGTGATAATGATGTCATTATGTCATATTATAGATCTAATCTATCTAGAGTTTCATGCCAGAACTTTGTATATATTTTTATTTTATTTTAAAATGTTTTGTTTACATTTAAATAACACTTTTGTAGATGTATTTTTTTTATTAATTTTTTTAAAAATCATTTTCAAAATATATTTAAGTGCAGTCAAATGATTGATTGCAATTAATCACATCCAAAATAAAGGTTTTTGTTTATATAATACTGTATGCATGTGTACTGTATTTATTATGTATACATAAATACACGCACATACACTATATATTTTGATAATATTTACATGTATATATTTATATTACAGATAAATACATTTAATATATACATCGATTTTTTGGCTAAATTGTACGAGTTGACAATTCGTATGAATTTGTATGAGTGACCTAAACCTAACCCCGTCACTGGGATTTAGACAAATCCTACAAATCATATGAGTGAGGTCAATGAATTTGTACGAATTAGCATGAATTCGCCATCTCGTACGAATACGTACGAATTGGTCGTGAGACTGGAAATTTCCATCCATTTCCATTTTAACATAAGCTTTCTAATAAACTTACATGATGCGGCACGTTTTAAATAGACAGGAACAGCTCTTAACTCAAGGCATTTATTAAATTTAAAAGTGTCGATACTTGTTTAAATAACCATGAGGGTGAACCAGTTATTTATGTTAAATTAAATATCAGTAGAGTTTCCTTTTACACTCCACTCATTCTCACTGCTGTCTGATAGAAACAATAGAGATCTCACTCAAATCTCACCTGATTCTTCATTTCCTGCAGAATAATAATCCAGACAGCTTTATTACACTCGGATCGATTTCGTCTCTGCCCGACAGACTGAATCACTGACCTCGAGAAACGTTTTTCTAAATTCCATTTACCGTGACATTTTCCTTAACTATTGATTACGGCAATGCTGAAAGCACGTCGAATAACAACAGCTCCTGTAAAATGCAAAAAAGGCAATTATCCGGCCGCTAAAAGACTTTGATATTGAAATACCACCGCTAGACAGAGAAAAGGCAAAGCTGCATGCATTACATGCAAGACTGTGAAACTGTTACCCTTCAGGGTACGAGAAATGATCAAAATGTGCAGTGAAATGCTGCTTTAGATACAGAACAAACCACACAGACAGGAGGAAGGCCTCAGGGAATTCAGCTTCTGAACACAAAGAGAAAACAAGGTAAAAGCGCTCGTAACTTTCAAGTCACTTAAGATCTTCCGCCGCAAAGCTTTTAAACAATGTCAAAATCTCAGTGAACTCAAAGCTGGAGCCCAGAAACACAGCTCGCCTCAGAAGCCTTCTCTGCTTTCTTTAGAAACTATTGGATCCTCACAGTATCTGCTGTGGCATATATATATATATAGAGAGAGAGAGAGAGAGATGATAAACTAAAATGCATGATATACTTGCAATCATTTTGAACTTTTAATTGCATGATGATTTAAATGTGTGTTTTTATCCATAAAAACAGGTGTTTAATGCATGAGGGCGTTACAGCATTGCAGTTCAATGAAAAATGTAATTTTCGCCCTTATTTCTTCACCCTCACACCGCTCAACCCGTAGGCTGTTATTACCTTCTCTGGAAGACGAAAAGAGAGATTTTAAATCAATTTATGCATCTCTGTCTCAAAACAACAGTCACCGTCAAGCCCCAGAAATAACAAAAGAACTACAATAAAAGCCCTAGAAGCAGTGCAAACATAATAAATACATCTGTTTGTTGTGCTTTTATTTTACAGTTTCTTTTCCTCAAAAATAACTGCTGAAAAATCAATTTTGTAGTTTCAGCTTTAACTTTTTTATATCTCCTGATGTTTACTACAGAAAGTATCATAAATTTTAAGATATAGGGCCAGTTTCCCGGTTAGGAATTAGATTAATCCAGGACTAGACCTTTCCTAATTTAGGACATTTAAGAATTTTTAGAAACATGTCTGACAAAAATGCATTATCTGTGAGCATTTTAAGACCAAAC
>JAUCMS010000028.1:20350050-20362163 GCA_032357445.1 Enteromius radiatus | reverse complement strand
ACATACCTTCTATGTACATATCAGACAACAATTTAAAATATTCTCTCAATGCATTCTATGGCACCTTTAAGTTTTAAGTACAATTTTATCTCACATTTTAAGTTAAGTTAGGTTTTATGTTACGTTACGTTATGGTAAGTTGCATTACATTACGTTACATTATGTAAAGGTCAAACATATAAGAAATAAAGAAAAACTCCAATATTGGCTGATGACTGACATTGTTACTTTTACTGTACACATCACAACAAAAAACCAACAACATTCATTACATCAGCTGGCGAGTTGTAAGCCCCAATATTCATGCAAAACTTGACAGAATATATGAAGAACCCACCTATCCTACTGCAGATTGTGACCAACAGCTCCCCTACTGTTTTGGAGTCATCCACCATTATAGTTTTAATGGTTCCATCCAGCATTTTGATCTTCTGAGGTCTCTGTTTCTTCTTGTACTCGAGGACGTCCTGTACACGATGAGAATAAGTGCTGAAATGAAGCTTAGAATCGCAACAGAAATAACTTACAAAAGTCTGAAGAGAATACAGATAAAAGTCAAATAATGTGATTTACCCCGTTTCGCAGCATGTAGTAATCAAGGGTGCGTCCTGATTCCAACCAGATTCCTTTCCTGGGGTCATCATCAGACAGGAAGAGCCCGTAATCTGATGCTGCAATATGTTTTACATAATTAAAACAACCCCATGGAAGCAGATACTAAATCAAAGAGATCCGGTTAATGTCTTCAAATATGTTCGTAATAAATATCAGACTCGTCATTTAACCACAAAGCAATTTGTCTTTGATCCTAGAAAAAACTATTGACATTTATAAGATGAGTCCAATTCACTGTGGCCATTGAGGGCAGCAATCATGTGCCTTGCATGGGACAACAGTCATATAACTGTAGCTGGCCGAATAATGAATGTACACAGAGTGGCGGAGCTGCAGACTCATCCTGAAGTGATGACTCCTGTTGAGCTGATAGCGTACACGAGTCCATTTCGCAAGCTCCAGCGAGCACAGAACATTAATGCTTGACTTTGTGGCCGTTTGATAACTTGAGTGGAGATGGAAAGAGAGAGAGTGCACTTATCAACCAGACTCACTCTGAAGCAGAGCTGAGGTTGCACACAGCGTAACACTTTACTGCCCAGGTTTTGACATGACAGATACAGAAACATCTACTGATGTGAAGCAGCTGGTACTGTATAAACACAGCCCGGATCCAAACTTTTGTCAAGCTCTGCAGATTTTTACAAGATTTAGACAGAACATAAAAGTTCCCCCTGCCCCAAGTTTGCTTAATAGAGTATTTTGATAAAACTATCACCCACAAAAAGTAGTATTCTTGGTTTCTCTAACACAGTGTACTACATTTAAAGGGGTCATATGATGTGATTTCAAGCTGTTATAACACACCCTCCCAAAACGCCTAGTTTAAAGACGCCCTTACGTCTCTTAAGCTGCATTCACACCGGACGTGATTGAAGCGTCAAGCGCGAATGATTTACATGTTAAGTCAATGCAAAGACGCGAATAGACATCCTGCGGCATGATTCGCGTGAATTAAGCGGCACGAATGCCGTGAGTTAAGCAAATTAAGCGACGCAAATCGCGCGTTTGACGCGTGATTCGCGCAAAACGCTCACGTTGAAAAATCTGAACTTTGGCGAAAATTTGCGCCGCGTTAACCAATCAGGAGCTTGCTCTAGCAGTGACGTGATTACTAGCAAGTGGAGGCAGAATTCCAAAACCATGGAGGACAAAATCATCGTCTTTGTATGATACATCTTCGTACTTTCATAGAAACAGGAATAAAAAGGAAATACATAATAGATTCATTAAACCAGAGTTTGCCTATGAGATATACCCAAAACGAATTTTACCTCCTGTTTAACCACTACAGAGACATCAGGAGGCAGCGGCAAGTGTCCGAATTACTAGCCGTGGTGAGGCTGCCCTCGGCGGATACATGAGCGCTGAACTCCCGGTGTTCACGTGGAGCTCACGGCTCCGAAATCGGCCAAGCAAACTTTTAAATAGATGGTCTCTTTTTTAATAAACCACAGATTTGTGTTTTAAACTACATTCTCGCCCGAAACACTCTTAAAACTGCATTTCATGGCACAATAATAGCAATATTTAGACATTTTTGCGGTTTTCCCCGCCACCAATGCAGAGACTGAAGCCACCTGACAGAAGCCCCTCTCATGACGTCTGTTGTACACGCGAATGAAGCGAGTAAACTCAAAATGTTCACGCGTCTAACTACGCGCGAACAGCGTCTGGTGTGAAAGTACCATTGGCTCGCTCCATGTTGCTTATGCTCCAACTGTTCCATGAATGACGTAGGATCTGCTGCGATTTTTCAATATCGAGGCCGATATCCGATCCTAATATCGGATCAGTGCACCCCTATCCATAATGGAGCAATTCTACATCATTAGAGGCGGTGCTGCAGCGACCAAAAGCGAGAGCGATTATAACGCGCATATGGAAACATCAGCTGTCAAACGCATGGCTGTAGCGCTACTTCAAGTCGAACACACCTGTTGTTGTCTCGCGAGGCATCTGCATTGTGCTTTGCGCTTTTGTTGGCACCCGTACAGACATTGTGTGTTCGATTTGAAGAGACGCTTTAGCCGCCGGTTTGTGTATAAAGTACCGCGAGAGCGTTTGACAGCTGCTTTGAGATCAGCAAAAACCCTGAAATAAGGTGACTGATGTTATGATGACATCTAAAGCTTTTTTGAGTTTATGATTAAAACACATTAACTGATGGATATCGCTCTTGCTTTAACTCACTTTGTAAACAAAATCAAAACTTTTAACCAGGGAAGCTTCTGAAATTAGTTTGATTTATATGCGTAATGTATATTAATTCTGAACAGGCGGTCCAGGTCAAACCAGCTCATCGAGGCCTACACTCTTCAGATGCCCCACAATTCATCGATGTTGACCTGCATGAGATACGAGATGAGAAAAATCAATGCTCTGACATAACTTAATTGCAAAACGCAGTTTTTTTTAGTTTAGAACGGCATGTCCTCAACAAGACAACCGAAGTACGCTCTGCTGACTCATCAGAAACGCCTCATTTTAAAGTATATTCCTCCTACAGCATGACAGAAAGGTCACAGCGCTCTCGCTTTGAGAAATTAGCATCCTCCTCAGAAAACGACTCTCGTACCGAATTGCAATCGCATTAACATGTCAAGTGACCTCTTTCACAAGTCTGGACTCGCTGATGTGATGTATCGATCTGCGAATGTACTTCAGGTCGCGGCGAGGCAGTGGAATAACAAGGACAGCATTAGATCTTTACTAAACCAACCACAACAATATCAATAAAGACATCAGCACCTCTTCAGCCCACCAAACACGAATCCGATCCGGACCAGCTCTCTGTGTGTCCTCTGCAGACCTATACTGGTCAACAGGGCTACTTCTGTAATGCATATCAGATCTACAGCATTTTAACTTCCGCTTCATGATTATTTACCCAAGTGGATATAAAACGAGCAGGATGCTGATGAAGCTAGTCATGCTCAGTGACGGATTGACAGCTAGCCTACATGAGGATGTCATTGATGCTTATTTTCATATTTCTTAGACCAGTGTATTGGTATTTTTACATCTTATAATTAATTAAATCCATTCAATACTCGACTCTCCACTTTTGACTTCAGTGCAAGAGGCGCAATCACATACCAAAACTATGATAAGTTGCCAACGTTTCAGAAACAACATCATGTGATATTATGGTTAATAATCGATTGATCTGCCTCAGTTGAATGGCTGACCTTAATTTCAAATAGGAGCCTGGGCAATCAGGATTTATGAGCTGTCCAAAAGTATTATGGATCAATTTTTGATTAATACATTTCAACCCCAGTCTTCTTGAACAAACACACACACACATATACTGTATTGTTAAAATTCAGTAATTAATATTAAATGTATGCATCAATATTAACTTTAAATTAAATGTAAGTACAGGTAGAGTTTAAGTACTTAAAGTCAATGTTAAAAGTTAAATGTTAATGTTAAAATTAAACTGGAACAATTGCACAATAATAGTATAACAGTATATATGTTATCATTTGACATATAGTTGTAATATAACAACAAAGTAATGTTGAAAAAGTGCCATCTGTATATTATATATACTTTATAACTTTTCAAACACCAAACATTAATCTATTAAAAGGCCAATGAAACTACAAAAGTACAGGTATTTATTAATTTCTGTAAAATTCTGTGAAATTATTATTTACATGGCAGTCAAGATGTTTTAAGAATTGAAATGGTTTGTCTGTATTCATGTTAACGATTGAGCAGTCAATTGACTGTTAATAAATTCATTATGAAAATCTCTAAAAATCGACTTACCTTAAAATGTTTCAAAAAGTAATAGAGATCTGTTGAAAGTTGTATTTTACCTTCATAAAACCTGCATCAAATGCTCACATTAAAAGTTTTTTTATTTGTTTTTATTTATTACTTCGGCTTCATCCATTGCATTAGAAACAAAATGTTAAGTGCATTGAATTCTGGGCGTCTTTTGCACATTTTGGCAAATGTTAGAGTATCTTATTAGTATGCTCCACACAGTTTTAATATGATCTGCTGCAGAAATGGTAAAAGTAGTATGTTAGTATGCCATACCACCGCCCAGCCTGATAGTTTGATTGATTATTCAGTGCCAGCAGCTGCGTTCCTTAACAACAGTTCCGTGTTCCACTCATCATCTGCATGATGCCATCTGTTATGTAATATTGCCTTCATATCTCCAGATTGTCTGCTCTCATATATTTACTCAGGAACAGGTGTAAAGCATCAGATGAGCTACAGTTATTCAGGTATTCAGTTTCTAGTTTAAACCTCTTTTGCTCAAGAAAGGCCAAGTCATTATTAGTTAAATGAATATTTCAATAATAGTGATATTGTAATTCATATTACAAATGTTTCTAAACAACAAAATCTGCAGCTGCACATTTTATATATCAGTTAGAAAATCTCTAAATCTGTGATTTTTGGCCAGAAAAACGTGAATCAGACTTCAAGCAAAACCTTGAAACCGTTTCCTGATATGGCAAGGCATTTTAACATTTATTACATCAAATATGTTATATCTATTTTAATTTTTAAGTTAAGGCACTAGTGCTTATTATTTGGCTAGTACCTTTTTAAAGACACTATTACTTTTAGTCATTAGATACTACTTATTTCATTAGTGATTAGTAACTATTCTCATTACTACACGTTTAAAATTTTTGTTATAGAATTTTTTTGGGATGTATTATTCAGATATCAACTATTTATTTACGACTTGTATTTATTCCAGTAGTAAATATTACTCCTTCATTATAAACTGGTACTTATTCATTAAATTCAATTTTACATTAGATATTATAGCAAATATAACAGACACAAACTGTTACTCTTTAAGCAAAATTACTTATTATATATTAATTTCTCTTGTAATTGTATCTTGTAATAATTACAAAACTTACTACTCACAACTGATTTTTTTTACTCATGTTATCGCTATTCAAAACTGCCAATTGTACTAGTTAAATAAAAATTCTAGTTACATGCACTTTCATTGCACTTACCTAACAAAGTACCTCTTAAGTAAGTACTAGTAGCTAATCAATAATCACAAGCATGTAATGCATAAGTAATAGCACCTATTTAATAGGTATGAGTATCTAATAAGTACTAGTGACTAAGAACTATTATCTAATGAGTAAATACTGACATGTAATATATATAGTATCTATTTTATAGCTACTTTTATTAATAAGTACAAGTATCTAAACCTAATACATAACTACGAGTATAAATATAAAAAATATGTACTAGTGACTCCTGGAATACATAGTAGTCAAAACTGAATAGCTAAATATATATTTTTTAATTAGCAACAATGGAATAGTTACTAGTCACTATTGAAATAAGTACTGGTGTTTAATGGATAAGTACTAGCATCTAATGAACAGGTAATAATAGCTTTGGTAACAATATTTTATGATTACACCTATTAGTTGCTTATTAGCATGCATATTGCTATAATATTGGCCATTTATTAGAGGTAATTAAGTACATATTATTCTCAATGACTTTTTTCTACATCCCTAATCCTACTGCATTAACTATTAATATGCAGCAAATTAGGAATTTAATGAGGAAAAATTTGTTAATAGTTAACAAGTGTTAAATAAAGAAAATAATAATAATAATAAAGAAAAAGCGCTAGAGCCTAATGGAAGAGATATAAATATTAGTGAATAAAACGTACTATAAATAACATGAAACTAGATGTTTGGACATTTTAATGATTAAATGTTAAAATAGCTTGCCATATTAGCAACAAGAATGGGAGAATAACCTGAGCGTTTCATATCGGCTTTATGCTGGATCATTTACATAGGCGTAATTTCATTTGTGCCTCTTCTACAGCGGGCTGTGATAAGATTTGGCAGACTGATAGCGGCTCATCTCGGCTGCTTCAGAGATCAAGACTGTTTGTGGAATGAGAAATGCTTTAGGCAAGACAGGCAAGGCTTAGAGATAGAGGATGAGAAATATGTGCAGAAAATGTAACTCCAGAGCCTCTGGGAATGCTCTGTTCCCCTTCAGTCGAGTCACTCCGACGGTACATATAGGAACTCGCATGAGAGACCAATCGCCTTCGAGTTTAAGAAAAGGGCAATCAATACATCACTACATGAGTATAAGAGGGCATGGATGCAGTGCACCTGCAGACTTTAGCTTCAGAGCCTCACCACAGCTAGATTAAAAAATGTTGTGTATGTATATATATATATATAATGGAATAATTCTGCCATTAATAAAACTTCTGTAATTAGTTACTCTTTTTCAAATCGATTAGATTTTTTTTTCTTCTGTGGAGCACAAAAGTATTATTTTTTAAGGAATATCCAGATTTTTCCATTTAATAAGCGTGAATGGGGAGTTAAGCTGTCAAGCTTGAAAATAATTTAAAAGTACCTTAAAAATAGCGCAGATGACTCATAAAACTAGTTCTTATGACTCATAACAGCAAGTTTTCTGAAGCCACATGATTGTGTGAGGAGCAGAACCAAATTTAGGTCATTTTCTAGAGCTCTGTGATGAAGAAGAAGAACCTGAGAGAAGAAGCAATGTCCAAAATTGTGTGTTTTTGGGGGTCTGTTCAGTGAATCAGTTCGTCTAGTACACTCATTCATCAATGAGTCTGGTTCTCAAAGAGAACAACTTGAAGTGACTGAGGAGATGATATTGAGTTTATTATTCACAGAAAACTATCATAGAAGATTTTTAATAGATTCATGAGTTTAATGGACTATTATGATAAAGTGTTAAATACAACACATATATAAGAAGTCTGTTGTGTCTTAGGTACAATACATTCAGAAAGTAAGTTTTAGCTATGTACTGAGTGTTGAATACTTATGCAAATGTGATATTTCAGCTTTTTCTTTTTAATAAATGTACAGATATTTCTAAAACTCTGTTTAACTTTATTATTATGCATTATAAGGCACTGTACAGAGTGTATACACATGTACACATGCAAATAACTTAAAATGCTGTATTATGCATGACATGGCAGGCCATTTACTTTGGGGGCTTTTGATATTAAAAAAGAAATAAGAAAGCCCAGCCCTGGTGACAAAAAATAATGCAAAAGTAACACAATACTAACCAGTTTTTTTTCTTCTATAGAGTGATGCAAAAAGTAACTTTGGCTAATAACCAACGCTGCCTGATTATAACACAAACCCTCAGCATATGCTGTAGTTTTGTGTCTAGCCGAGCAGAAATGAAAGCTGCTGCTCTTTTTTATCATTTTCCACTTCATGTTCAAATGTAAATAGCGCAATCTTATTTCGCAATATTAGATCAAAAGAAAAAAACTGATTATTTGCACACAATTTTTTGTTGTTGTTAAATGTTAGGTTTAGATATGCAAACTATAGTATACAAATATGCAAAAATAGTTATTATTTAATTAGAAATATAATACATGTCTCTCTATATATATAATTAGCATACATTTCTAGAACAAAAATCAAAACACTGGATGATGTCAGTTTCAAAATTAAACACTTAAGATTGTCTTTCTTTCCACTAGCCTGAAAAAAACTAAACAGTGTCTCTCCTTAAAAGTAGACAAAAGAGACATGATATCACGGTTTTCACACATTTGCATTTTTGAAGGTTTGATAAACAAATTATATAATATAACTTGCATACTAAAACAGGTTTTCAAAGTTTGCATTTTGTTTCCCAAGTTTATGATTTCAGGGTTTCTACTTCAAAGATGCATGTTCAGTTTAATGTGTTACTGGCCTATTCTTTATAGTTCCTTGTAAAAACAATTACAGAGTTGTCTTTTTTAGGTGAACTTTGCCTTTAAATTGCACAACATCCATGCAGTTTTGGGACTCAGGCACTGGAAACAATAAAGAAATTGAATAATATCTGAATTATATATGTAATAATACCAATGCTATCTTTCCTGCAAAGGCCGGAGAGATTCAGAGCTGCTAAATATCCGACAGGAACGAGGAGGAAAGGAGAGATAAAGAACGAGCTGAGCCAAAACAGCAAGAGTGTCTGGAGGCCTAAAACGCTTGATCTAACTCTCTGTTGTTTATGCACACTACACCGCTTAACCGCTGTAATCCAAAACACACTGCATTCAGACAGTTAACCGGTTTATGAGCAGCAGGGTAATCAATTGCAGCTCCTTCCCCGCGGATCTCTGCAGTCCCACCTCCGCTGACTAACAATGGTGCTCCGGATGAATTATTCAGCTGCTGGGGCAGTGCACATTGTGTCCTACTTTGCATTTGCTTTGCTGACACCTGCTGGTACATCAATAACAGATGCAATCAGGGCTCGGGCCTCTTTAGGACACCTTGATGGTGCACTAAAAACTTTTAATGCTCCTCTCACAGTTTAACGGGACTTTGCTCTGACTCATTGCCCTTTTGTAGTTATTTGATTAGCTGCAGTCATTTGGCCACTGTCTCGTCTCGTTCCTCCGGCCATGCCCTGAATCTCAACATTCGTCTCTGTGATGTATTAGTTGCGTCATGTTTACGCTGCAAAAACAGGCCACTATTGCTCCATTTAACTCTGGGTTTTCTAATCAGAAATATAATACCCGGGACAGGCACAAGTCTGCAAAGACTGCTCGTATACCTAAAGCATGTAAATGAACTATAAATCAGAAGCTGCTTAGAGCAATATACTTGTAAAAGGCCCTTGTTTAAGGGACTAATTTAAACAGTGAAATGACCTTCATTATGCACGAGCGCTACTGAATACATTTCAGCCATTAGACAACTTTAAGCACTTGATTTCTTTTCACTACACCATTCTTATGGAGGTCAGTAAACCAAGAAGATGTATGTAGGTGCACTAAACTTGCAGAAAACCGTGTGTTAGGACTGTATAAAAATGCAATTAAATATAATGAATATAATTAATAAAAAGATAAATAATTTACTATGATAACTAATAATTAAATGAGAATTATATAAAAAATAATTACTTTAAAATTAATAAAAATAAATTGTAATGAAAAACATACAAAAATAATAATAATAATAATAATAAAAAATTAAAAGGGAAATAAATAATAAAAGGAAAATAAAAATGAAATGTGATTATGAATTAATAACAAAAAAAATGTATATGAAAATAATTAATTAATTTAATATAATAAATAAATAGGAAAGTGAATTATATGAAAATAAACAATTATCTAATTAATTTAAACTAAAAATGAAAATAAATAAAAATAACAGAAAGATAAATGAATATGAAAACTAATAAAAATGGTAATAATATTTTATTTTTTAAAATCATTTCACATACATGCAAAACAACAGGTAGTTGCCTAAATTAAATATGCAACAGTGTGTGAATGAATAGGAACACAGTAAAGTGAAAGTTCTTGGCTGTATGACAAATAATGTTTTCATAATTTGCTCCACCTCTGAACAAATTTTCCTCATGGCCTAATGTCCTGAATCCATCTTAATTTAAATCCACATCTGGCCTTGTCAAGCCTCACAGGTTCCCAGTTGTTGTTATCTAGTCCTGGGAAAGAGGCGTGTATTTCCTCTTCAGAAAGAGCTCAAAAACAATTCCCCACAGTGGGATCTAAACGACTGCAGCGGGAAGCCTTTGATGAATTCTTCTGAGTTTCAGAAAGAGACAGAATATCACTGTACGGGACGACCCGAGGGAAAGCACTGTTCACGGCGCTCGGTGGGAAAACACTGAACCCTGCTCACACGAGCCCTCCAGAGACCAGAGACACGGCTAACAAAACCCAGTGGGTTTATTCACAGATTAACACAAAGTTTGGAGCGGCCAGGGTTTCTTACAGCTCAAATCCTGCTGCCTAAGGAGCAGTTTACCATAAAAAGAAAGTCATGTACTGTACTTACCCTCGTGTTGCTTCTTTATCGGATTTTTCTCTGAAACACAAAAAGAGACTACATTCAAAGGACTGCCGCTTCACTGCTAACATCATTTTACTGTTTTAGAGTGAGAGTGAATGGGTGCCGTCAGATTATTATTAACGGGTATGGATTATCATGATGTTTTTATTCACTGTTTGGACTCTCATTCTGACGGCACCCATTCACTGCAGAGCATCCGTTGCTGAGCAAGTGATGAAACATCTTTCATCAACAACTCGGAGAAATGTGTTCATCAGTGTCTCAGCAATGAATGGGTGCCGTCAGAATGAGTCCAAACAGCTGATAACAACATCACAATAATCCACACCACTCTAACATCTGGAGAAGTGAAATGCTGCAAGTTTCAAATATTTTAACTTTAAATACCAAACCATTGCTTCCAGCCAAAATACAAGTCAATAAACCAATATTATTGAAGCAAAGGTTTGCAGATAAACATGTCTTAGTTGTTTCAGCTTTTGTCATCAACACTGATTTTCCTTATTTGGAAAGCCACAGAAATGCTATTGTGGATGATTCTGACGGCACCCATTCACATCCATTGCTGAGACACTGATGCAAAGCTACAGTTTGCAAGGAAAAAATAGACACATCTACCTGTACTCTTTGATCTTCTGTGAGGTAAGTAAACTCTCATCAAATTATCTAATTATCTAGTTTTTTTTATCACTCATTTTGTACTGTAACGTACTGTAGTGTAATAAAGAATGACGAGCTCTCATTGGTTAACATTCACTTCAATTGTATCGTGCTGCAGATCTTAAATGCCTTTGATTTAAACCCTGTTTATTCTCGCCGGTCTCTCAATGCCTCAGGACAGGAGCAAAAAATCACTTTCAACTACACAACAACAAGAGGCTTTGACTCCCAGCACGACTGCCTCCGTTAACAAGAACAGGCAGGTGCCATTTCAGGCCCCCCCTGGTCGCCGTTATTTAAAACATTAATTGCTTTTTGGTTTTAATGCGGATTGCCATTTAAAATGTTAATTGCTTTTTCCTCTGACATTACACAGAGAGTCACTGGCTTGAGTGTCAGCTCTACCTCCATCAACAAAGGACAAACATTTGCACTCCTGCGTGTGACAGCTGAGGCGATTTAATCTCCCACAAATCTGACAAGATGTGGAGCTAAATGGATCGGTTCTATCACTAACATTAAAATGATATATATTGAAAGTAAACAAACAACAGATGGCTTTAATCTGATTAAGAGCTTGTGGATGCCCCCTTCTGAGTGACATTTGATGGAGATTTTTAACAGAATTACACCAGCCAATGAAAACCAAAGTCAGGAGCTTGACTGTTTTTACGAAATGTTTACGCTGTTTAGTCAACATTATTAATATTATTATTGACCTTTTTTTTTTTACGGGCTATTCAAGATATAGAGGTTTGTTTCAGGGTTTCAGCAATGGATGCTCTGGAGTGAATGGGTGCCGTCAGAATGAGAGCCGATCACAATAATCCACACCACTCCAGTCCATCAGTTAACGCACGTCCTGATTTTGCTGAGTTAGGCGTGTTCCTGGGTTAACATATTTTGTTGACCCTGGAACAACATTTTATTCCAAATTTTTAGTTTTGACCATATCTCTAC
>JAUCMS010000028.1:20332585-20349607 GCA_032357445.1 Enteromius radiatus | reverse complement strand
ATATTATGTAAAGAAAAACTTTTATTTTGGATGCGATTAATCGCGATTAATCATTGCCCAGCACTAATATATATATGTCACGATTTCAGATGGTGTTTCCCTCTCTCTGTGTATGGACTCTTATTTTGAAATGTTTGTGTTCCGTTATTCTCTTGTTAGTTGCTATGGTAATTGATGCGCTCCTTCCCCTTGTTAGTTTGTTTCCTTGTCTACTTAAAGCTTGCTCTGTCCCTGATCAAACCTTACAAAGCCTTTCCTGTTGTTGGCTTCTTGCTAAGTTTGCTACATCTGTGTTCTGACCCCGCTGGCCGTTTTGCCCCTTGAACACTGTTTACCGATCGACTGACCATTGCTTGCCCCAGGACTATTCTTGTGTTTTGCCTCTGCCACACCTGTTTGCTGTTTTATCGACCCTGCCTATTTTTTGACCCCATCTTTCAATAAAGTCCAGTCTTATTAATTAATAACCACAATAAAACACCAGATAATGTACCAGCAGTTTCTTGGAACAGTTGTACGGATACTCACAGAAGAACTGAGCAGAAAATGTCTTTCTTAGCGGTCAGAGTTTCCGTCCATCCAAATGTAATAAGTACAGATTATTCTACTTGAATAATTCAAAAACAAAGCGCTCCTGGATATCTAGTTTACTGGCTCCTAAGTGTATCAAGCCAAACTCAAAACTCGATTCCATAAAGATCTCAAACTTCGGCAAATCCAATGATTATTCCATCAAGATGCAATAAAAATCCCAATACGGCCTTAAGCGATTATTAAAGCTTAAACGCTGTGATTTTGTTCAATAAATATGTAGACCGCAAGCTCTGTGTGCTTCGGATGATTCCCCTTAAGTGCATTCAAGTTCAGACTCTCATAACTACTAACAATTTTGGACAGGTAGAAATAATTTAATAATCTGGAAGTTTTAGAAAAAATAATCACAGAATAATTTAATATTGCCGAGGTTTTAATTGAATGACCTGGTGAAAACTCTAATTCATCTGGAGACATTGCTGAGTGTTTCTGCACATTAGAAGTGCTGCTTCAATGAGATTTCATGCATTTTTCTTCTTTTAGCCTTGGTAAACAACACTAATCTGAAATTTGAAATGCTTATCATATCTGTCAAACTGTGACTCAGGTCCTAAACTATTTAGCAGGCTTTTTTGTTATCTGCTCAAAATACTACAACTATTTTTATTTTAGTAAAGTACATAGCTGTGCAAACTCAAAAGTTTCTCCTAGCAAAGTAAAAGGATAATTCAGACACTTCTCAGCTGAAGTAATTCATGTGCTTTATCAAATATACATGATGTATTTCTGTAATGGATGCTGCATATGTCCTGTGACGTGATAAAGAGGATTAAATAGAGAAACGGCATAAATCATGCGAGCAGTAGACAGTGAAAGCCTTATGTAGGTCTCTAATATGCAAATACATTATGCTGAGCAGATTTAATACAAACAGCACCATTTTGTCTGGAATTAATATTTCATGGGCCTCCAGGCAAACTGTAGACTACACATTGTAGAAACCATAAGAAGAAACTCATCAGAAGCTCAACTTAAAGTCCAGTCCAGTGATAAGGTTGTGAGCTGTGCAAAAACACATTTAACTGCATTTTCACAGGGAAGAATGTATTTCAGCACGCTTAAAGAAATAGTTAAAGGAATAGTTCACCCAAAAGTGAAAATTGTGTCATCATTTACTTATCCTCAAGTAGTTCCAAACCTGTATGCATTTCTTTGTTTCGCCGAACACAAAGGAAGATATTTTGAAAAACCAGGATGTTTTGGGTCTTAATTGACTTCAATAGTATTTTTGTCCTACTGTATGAAAGTCAATGGTTACAAACGTCCTCCAAATATCTTCTTTGCATGCATGCATGTAACTGAAGAACTGATAAAAAAGGATGCATCTGAGTGAGCAAAAGTTCCTGTTAGCAGAATAGCAGCTCACATCAGGGATATTATAGTTTATAAATGCATGGTTGTATAAGTGTGACTCGGACATCTGAGCATGTGTGCGGCAGACGGTCTCGTCTGAACGAATCGCATGCGGCGTCCGGGGAGTGATGGGGGGCATGAGATGGGCAGACTGGTATCATCCAGGCCTCTTCCAGCCTCATTAAATCCCCAGATGGCTGAAAGGACCGGTGCAGTAATGGACCAGAGCTCACTATCTCTTATTGGATTCAAAAACTTAACACAAGCACTGATCCAGAACAGACTGTCCGCAATGAAAAGAAAATTAGCCTTATATGATATTATAATATCTATGACTTAATAATAAAAAATAATACTTCAAATTGTAGAGAATATATTGAACAACTGCATCTCTGTACAGGTAGGCATATACGAGTCCTTTTTAAGAACATGTTTAATAGTTAGACCATGGTAACACAAATTAACCAAATTTAATTAATTCAAATTTGCTCTTTCTCTCTCTTTTTTTGTTTTTGTTTTTATAACTCTATACTGCATTGTTTTATAATAAAAAAGAATAAAAATGGCACTCCGAAGTCCCGATCTAAATAAAATGATTCACAGTCTGCGCTCCTGATCTGAATAATGATTCTTGAACCATCGTTCCAGTTCAGAACAAAATGACTCATGAAGCTGCTCCAAAGTTCCGTTCTGACTCAAATGATTCAAGATACGCTGTTCAGTGTGAACGCTTTGTGAATCAGTGAATCATTTTGCACCTGATTCGGGAGTTTCGAATAGTCAAGCTATTTCAATATTTGAGAAAGAATGGCCAAGTTTTTGCTACTGAAACACTTGAACCGAATGGTCAATGTCACGAGTTTGAATCAGTTGACAAGACAAATCACAATCATAGGCCTCACAGTCGATTTCCTGAGCCATATACTATCTGTTAGACTTCAATCCAGCGCTGTTTTGCTGGAGGTTCAGCAGACAAACTGGCAGAACTTCCCTGTAATAAAGATAAAAACTGCCTTCAGGCTGAAACTTCTTTTTATATTCTATCTTAGGGTGACAGACACCCAAAAAAATACATCAGACGTGTTTGGAAAGCCTGTTCACTGCACTTTCTTCGTCCTTGAGAGCAGATCTCCTCGTATCTTCACACTCCCAGCGAGGATAATCAAAAGAGCGGCATGCTTGTGTCAACTAGAAGCGAAGAACCGGAAAAGCTCATAAACCTGCTGAAATGATATTTGGCCTTGTCTTTATCCGTCGGATCGCAGATGGCGGTGGCAGAACGTGCATGAGAAAACTACATGAAGCCAGATTAGGGCGCATTCGTCAGAATGAAGCCGTGCTGTCGCTCACTCAGATTTATTAGCCACCCTTGATGGAGATCTCGTCTCTGCTCTCCGCCCTTCAGATCCTTCATATCTGGACGGCACATGCCTGGAAGACTATAATGAAGTTAAATATAGTTTGGCAGAGGGAAGGTTTATGGTCTGTCGATGTGCTGAAATGACTTTTTGTGCACATAAATTTACAAAAATACATTTCGGCTTAATGCAAGCTGATCAAGTTTGAAAGTGACTCGTGTCACAAGAATAACTTAGAAAATTGAACTCTGAATGTTGACTTGACAGTTTTATGCTAAGTATAAAACAAAGTTTCAAAGAGTTTGAAGGTGAGGTTAACGTTATGAAGGACTTGATGCATTGCTAAGAGAACTCTAAAACATAATGCAGTCTTTGCTTTCAGAAAACAATATAAAACTAAACTAAAAATTATTATTGCTAATATTATCACACTAATAATTTTAGTATTTTTTTTTTAAATATTTTTAATTACATTTTCTTTCTTCTAATAATATATTCTATTACTAAAATATATTAATATATTTTTTAGCATTTTTCTGTCTGGTTTTTTTTTTGGTAATTTTACATGTATTAGTTTCCTTTTAATTTGAGCTATTTTAGTATTTAAACTTCAACTAAATGAAAATTGATCAGCTACCTGAAAAAAAAAAAAAAAAAAAAAAATATATATATATATAGCCTTTTTATAATTATATTTAATTTAATAAAGACATGTTTTTCAAAATTGTTTTAGTTAATAATATTCCTGCTATCGGTTTGTGCAACACAGTCTCATGAGCAATTCGTACATATTCGTACGAGGTGCCAAATTTGTGCCAATTCGTACTAATTCGTACGACCTCACTCGTACGATTTCGTACGATTTGTCTAAAACCACATGATGGGTAGGTTTAGGGGCAGGGTTATGTTTAGGTCATTCGTACAAATTCATACAAATTGGCATCTCGTAAAATACCTACGATTTAGAGTAAATTCGTACGAATTAGCCACCTCGTAAAATATGTACGAATTGCCGATCAGGTTGGTTTGTGGAGAAAGTTTACAAGGTGATATTGCTTCTATACACCAAAACAAATTGTATACAATCATTAAAGAAACATCACTAAGAAAATTACCCTCTAATTCTGAGTTAAAACATACATTTTAGTGCAATAGAAAACACTACACAGAGTGAAACATAATTCTGATGAACAAAATAATACCTATGTAATCATAAACTCCCATGACTAAAACCACAGATATTCCCAAGCATCATCAGAGATTAACCCGAGCAGCTCAGTTATTGGACTCTTGACATTGTGTTGTTTAATGCTCAAACTAAATTGCCTTTTCGGAAAACAAAAAGTATCCTTTAAAAAAAGGCCACGGCTGAGCGTTTTCCTCAGGCAGGGTTTTCTCACGTTGCTAGTTTGTAAAAGCAGTCAAACTGAGGATAATGCACAAATCAATCTTTTTCACCAATCGCAATCTGGAGAATCAGTATGCGTGCTTTTCAAGCTGCTCCATTTGAAGGTTTTTACAAAATAATGAGCCTCATGCTTCATTTTTAAGCCGACGCGCACAAAAAGTGAACATTTCATTATTTTAAAAGGCTGAACGGTTATAATTCTTTATCGTGGAGCTTGACTGGTCCACCTTGCGTGAAGCTGATGCCTCAGCGCTTTTGTGCAAATGCTAAATGACTGCCAGAATGTCACGGGACGGGATGTATTCGCTACAGCCTGACAGGTCTGTTCTAATCGGTGTCTTCAGTGATTTAAAGATCCAGATTCAATGCGAGTTAACTCTAATCGACAGCAATATGTGCTTCAGTGGCTGGTCTAGATGGGTGAGCTTCTAATTATGCGTTACTAAACATTCCTGTGAGTGGAGTTTGGTTCATGCAATCCGTGAATTTGGGGATAAAATGTGGTTAAAAATAATCCTAAAAATGCTTGCAAATATAGGCCTCATTTTTTTTTTCAGAAATGTAGCACTGCATCACTGCCACTGCAGTGAATGGGTGCCATCAGAATGAGAGTCCAAACAGCTGATAAAAACATATCCACAAGTCTATCGCATCATATGTTAACTGATGGAGTGCTGTGGATTATTGCAATGTTTTTATCAGAGACTCATTCTGACGGCACCCATTCACTGATGCAATGCTGCATTTCTCCAAATCTGATGAAGAAACAAATTCATCTACATCTTGGACGGCCTGAGGGTGAGCAGTTTTGCAGAAAACGTTAATTTTTGGGTGAACTATACCTTTAATGTCATAGCTGTCTGGTAAATCAATCTCTTGACATGAAGCGTGGCATTATGGAGAAGTGATTGCCTGCTCAGAGTTTTCTAAAGGTGAGATCTCATCATCCATCTGATCACTATTACTGACATTCATTATCGTTGCATTTGCATCAGCCCTGATCACAGAAACGCTGCTTCTCTGACAGGAATCAGAAACGTCTCATTATGTCTAATTTGATCCTGCATCACTCACACCAGCAGTTCATTTCAGTGCTCAGATTCCCTCCCAGTAACGCTCAGCTAAGGATTATTGTTCCTCCACCTTTGGGCGTCCTGTAATTCAGTTTCTGGATAAGCCTGGATACGAACAGCCGCCCTGGAAAACAACACAAAACAAATATTAAGCAACAAGCAATCAAGCTGATTTAATAATGACACACGTTCTGCAGCAGATGTTGGCAATCCATCTGCTGTGACATGATGAAGCACTAATTATAGTGCTGTAAGAGAGATTTTAAATACCTGAATAAACTGCTCGTAACTGACAGCTAACGTGGAATGTTCTCAGAATGTTCTGGAAGGAACTGTGAGCAAAAGTGGTGTTTAATGGAATGGGTTTATGGAATGTTACTACTACTTTCAGAATGTTTTGAGAACATTTAAAAGTACTTTTTTTTTAAATGGAATGTTTGCATGACATGAAAAACATTTATAAAGCTAGATGTTTTAACTGTTCAGAGAACAGTCAGAAGTAATGTTTTCATAACCTAACGTCACAATGTTTGTGAAAAAGTCTCTTCTCCTCACCAAGACTGCATTTATTTGATCAAAATACATAAAAAATTGTCATTTTATAAATGTTATTATAATTTCAAATGGCTGTTTTCTATGTAAAAAAAAAAAATATATATATATATATATATATATATATTGATATAGCACATTTAATATATATATATATATTAAATATATTCAACAAAGAATTCTGGAAAATAAAATGTATTTTGTGGAAATACATTTTATTTTCCAGAATTCTTTGTTGAATAGAAACAGTATTTCCTTAAAATATAAATATTTTGTGAAATTCTAAAAATGTTTACTATCACTTCTGTTGAGTTTAATGAATCCTAAAACAATAAAAGCATTAATTAAAAAAAAAAAAAAACCACTTACTGACTCAAGCTTTTTCTTGTTTATGCTTGACACTTGACTTTTTTTTATATGTCTGGTCATTTCTCAGTTTCTTTATCACGTCAGTATAAACCCCTGACAGCATTTACGGTCTAACGTTGATTCTCAGCAGTAGCACACACACAAACGAATTTGCCTTTTGAACATCTTGAGGTTATCACAAAGAACATGAATCCTCACACCATCTCCATTAGTCCCTCTCCTCTCTTTTCTTAGCAACTGAAAGCAAACGTTCCTCCTCCCAGGTAATTTTTGCTTACATGTTTCCTTTTAATATTCATGCATTCGAACATCTCAATTATGGTTCTGTCAGTGACATACATTATGACTGCGTTGAGTGCTTCATTATACATAATTACCACCCCTCTAATGAAGACGAGATGCGCTGTCAGGACTTGACTGCTGAAGGAACGGCTGTAATACTCAACATTACACATTACAAACGAACGACGTGTCGAAGGCGCTGTGTTTGTGCGGTTTCACCTTGAATGTCACATCATTAAATGCAACAAAGCGCCGTGGCCTTCAGACGCACACCTGAAACACAAGACAAATAAGCATTTATAAAGCAACACGCAGACAGTTTCATCAAAACACAGAGCGCATCTTACATTTTCAACAGAACAGCAATAAATCCTGTTTACAGCTGCATAAGATCAACATCTATACCTGTTTCTCACTGAATGCGATACATATTAGGTTGTTGTATATTGCAAATATCACTTCTCTTTCAGTTATTAAAATCAATAAACTTAACTATTTCTTTAGCATGTAGGAGTCAGTAAATATGCATTTTTCTCCCATATATGAATTTGTGTAGTGCAGTCAGTGATGAACGTCAAAGAAAGCAATTATGAAAATAATGATAGTAATAAATGCACACTTTTTAAAATAATACTTCTACCCAGAAAGATGAATGAAATTGATCAAAACTGACAGAAATATTTTGTAACATTACAATTGCCTTTACTATTTAAAAGAAATGCTGTTCCTTTAAACTTTCCATTCATCAAAAAAAAAAAGAAGCAAATAATGAAGCAGCACCAAATTTGAAGCATCACAAACTAGCACATTATGATTTCCGAAGGGTCATGTGACACTGGAGACTGGAAAGGTAGATTTGATAGCAGAAATAAATTACATTTTACAATATATTCACATAACAAAATGATATTTTAAAAAGTAATAATATTTCAGAATTTTACTGCATTGTTGATCAAATAAATGCAGCGTTGGTTAGCTTTAGTTTTAGTGCAGCAGGTTTGACAGAATCAGCTCAGTTTAAGAGCCTCGGGGTCTCATTAGAGCTGCCGTCTGAATGAGACTCAGTGTTGGCGCAAATCACAGACACACAGCAGCAAGAACAATTTAACACTGCAGAGATGATCCACTAAACACCATGACTCAGATTCCTGCAACACACATAACATATGTGATCCAGGAGCAATAGCCAAAAATACATTGTATGGATCAAAATGATCCATTTTTCTTCTGTGCCAAAAATCATTCAGATATTAAGTGAAGTTCATGTTTCCCTCTAGTAAAAAAGTCATATATTTAAAATATATTTATTTCATACGAAGCATTGTTCAAATCTCTTAACATATTTACTGACAGATATAACAATTGTAATTCAGCTTTATTTGGAGTATTACTTGTGCACAATGTATATTTCTTATTAATAAGCCTAAAATGCGTGTTTATGCCACTTTTAATGAGGATTGTGTAATATTGCCGTTTAAATGCTAAATATAGGAAGTGTAGCTAAAACAAGCATGAAATAAATGTAGTTAAAATGTATTTATTTTTCACTTGGAGATATTTCTTACTGAAATTATATTAAAACTTTTGATTATTTCTTTATTATGCATAAATCTCAAATTCAAAACATTATGTAGTTCAGGGACATCATTACATCCTGCATTTGAAGCCACAGTTCCTCTGTCATTTGTAGTCATGTTTAGTCTATTCAAGATGTGGGTGAGTTTGTTTCTTCATCAGTTTTGGAGTTTCTGCGTCAGTGTCTTAGCAGTGCATCCTCATGGGTGCCGTCAGAATCAGAGTCCAAACAGATGATGTAAACATCACAATAATCCACAACACTCCAGTCCATCAGTTAACATCTGGAGAAGACAAAAGCTGAATCAGGAAAGAAATCTGCACAGAACAAGCAGCGTTTATAAGCCAAAACAGTCCAAAATAACACGTGGCTGGATTTTGAACTGGAAGAAGTGTTATTATGGATTATAGACTCAGAAGCAACAAACTGAAGTCTTAATACTGGATTTGTTTCAGCTTTAGTATTCTCCTCCAGATGTTAACTGATGAGTGCTGTTTTATCAGCTGTTTGGACTCTGGTTCTGACGGCACCCATTCACTGCAGAGCATTCATTGCTGAGCAAGTACTAAACAAACTCATCTTAGTCTTGTATGGCCTGAGTTTATAGGTGAACTATTCCTTTAATTAAGCATCTCTTGTGTTTTTTGCCAAACAGCAGCACCTAAACAAAGTGTTTTTCTTCAGGTGCCGCAACGGTGCCGTCTAATGAAGAAAGCACTGAAATCACCTAATTCCTTGAGTTTCATGGGACTGTGAGCGCCGAGCTTGTAATTGTTTAATTGAGTCTTCATAATGCGTCCTAATTGCAGCACATCCAGCAGACAAACGATGGTTCGGACAGTATAATAGGCATTATTGCTCGTAGTATTTCTCTTGCGTCTTGTGTTGTTCTGAAAGGTTAGAGATGCTGATTATACGGCTCGACACCCGCTCGTATTAATCCCAACAAAGGCCGGTGTAGAGCACCTGTCGACCGGTGTGATATCAGCATTCAAACACACCTGGATCATTACTGAATAAATGAATTGGGTTTCATTAGACCATAATCAAAGAGGCTTTTCGGTCTTTGTGCAGCTCTCCGTGTGGATTAAAACAAAACGCTAATAATGAAGTCAAACAGATTCCATTCAAATGCAATTAAACAAGCCTTTGTGAGTGAATAACAACCAAAAGTGCAGATTAGAACTGAAAATAACTTTATATTTATAACATACTGATCCACAAAAACAAAAACAAACAACCAAAACCCTCAAGACACATCAAATCTTGTTATCTGTTTTGAACTCAAATGAACTCTTCATGTATAATAAAACAAATAATCTTTTTCTACCTTAAAATTATTCATAAATATTCAAAATATTGATCGGTTAGAATTTGCATAGGGTAGAATAACATTTATATTACCTTTCTTAATGCATATTTTATTCAGCATTTAACATTTTAATTTTTAGAAATAATTGTAATTAATATTTTATTTATGCCATATTAAAGAGCAAAGACATTTATAACGTTACAAAAGAGTACAAAAGTTACATTTGTAATGTTACATTCTATTTTGAATAAACACTGTTTTTTGGAACTTTAATAATTCTTATATATATTTGTATCGCTGGACTAATAGTCATGTTGGAGGATGATTTATTTTAGTGTAATAAATCAGCATTTGTTTTGTATGATTCTGAGATGTCATTCATAATCTGTGGTCATGTGACGTGTTGAGGCCAGAGGTCCTGATCTTATGGCACTTACTCTTATTAAAAAAGCAAATTGAATTTGCATAGCTCCAGCACAGCACTGGCCGTAATGGGATGCGATGTCAAGCAGGGCACAGGTAATGACACTAATGACAAATCTGTAGCAGTAATTTGCATGTAAATAGCCGTCTTTATGGTGAGCTCTCTGATGCAGACTGTAACAATGTGATTACATCTCGCTGCACAGCGTGAGACGCTCTTTCTAATCCAGTGAATAGTACGTGGAGGACCTATAGGGCACAATTACAGCACCAGACAGATGAGCTCTGAACAGACTCAGAGATTGGCCTCTGTGTTATGGAGCTCTAAATCGCCCGGCTGCAATCTGATTTTGGAAATGTCTCTTATTGTTATGTATGATTTTGTATTTTTCATTTGTTTTAAAACTTGCATTTGAGCTGATTATAACGAAAGAATAAAGAAAAAAAAAATCAAGTTTTGTTTAGTTATATTTACAAATGCACTTTGAAAACAAAATAATCTATTCAATTCAATTTAAACTAAAACAAAAAACCCCTACAACCATAAAAATAGACCTAAATTGTTATTCACTCAAAATCGTCCAGTCTAATGAATTGAATGTTTTTGGTTGTTCTTTCTAAAGTATTTATTTGAACTGAAAGCAGTAGATGATTAAATGTGCTGAGCTCTGACAGGGATTTCTGAGCAGACGCGCTGGGAACGACATGCAGCTGTTTAAACTCAACAATTACTGTGAGATTACAGGTTCAATATGTGACTACAGCACCTGCTGCTTGGAGCATGCACACTTTCACACAATTACATCTACATTCATGCAAATACGCTTTTATCCAAAATGCCTTACATTGCATTCAAAGTCCACATTTGATCTGTCCATGCATTCCCTGGGAATCGAACCCATGACCTTGTCGTTGCGAGTGCTCCGATCTACTGCAGCGTAATAGAACAGAGTGCAATTTTCATTTATTTGACCATATGATTAAATAATCATAATTGCTTTTATATAACAGCACATTTTTGCCTTTTTTTCTTCAAAGTAATTGCTATATTAGTAAATGCTAATTAATCAAATTAAATCAATTTATGGGCAAAATCACAATAAAAGCCACATAAGAGTTTATATAACTTACACACTGTTTCAAGTCTTCTTATGGTCATATGATGCTTTCTGAGAAAAATAGACCCAAACCCAAATAAAAATCTTTCACTAGCTCCCACTTTCTCTGCGATCAAATAGATGAAATTGCTTGGTGCCCTTGGGAATTTACCCCTAGGAGGCGAGGGGTGAGAGATGCTCAGAGTCCAGCATGGATTGTTTTATTTTGTATTAATATAAAACATTGCAAAAATTATTTAAGTTTAAATTAAAATTATGAAAATAAATAAATAAATAAATAAAAGTTTTTACCTGCTGGAGAAATCCTGGTTGGAGCGTATACTGCACTACAGCAGAGAGACTGCACTCTAAAACATCTGCATGGTCACTAAAAACATGTCCTCCGGGCTGTTTTGTCGAGCGTGTGCTTCTGAGATAGCTTTCGCGAATGGTTCGTGCCCTCATTGCGAGCATATGGCCTCGATGAAGAGGATGGGGGGCCTGCAGGCATTCTCGGTCAGCGGTTCGTACCTCGAATTCCGTCCAGCTTTCTCTAACATTTTCCTGAGACCCAGACCTGGATGTGTTCCCAGAGTTCCCACCACACCCTTTTGGGATCAGGTGGTGAACTTGCAAGTGCTGCCTTCGGAGGAGGCAGACACAACCCTTGAATTGCTGTGTCCCGTACGCACTTTGCCCCTTTTCGTTACTCTGAGCAGCTCTTTGTCTGCTTTGGAGGTCAGCAGAAGGGGAATTCTGTCTCCAAACAGAGGTTAGCTCATTGGGTGGTGGATGGCATTCCAGGGCCAGGGTGAGAGCCCATTTCACTCTGAGTGTGGCCTCCTCCTGGGCGTTGACACCCAACGCCTTTGCCAGATTTTATAATCTCCGCATGGATCCCGTGGTTTCCTGTGTTTTGGGTAACATCAGGTAATTCCGGGAGGCCATTCCTTCGGGATCAGAGCGCTATCCAGTGTTTCCAACTGGCTCCTCTGATGCCCCACGGTTCGAGCTAGGTGGAGTGAACGGAAAGCTTCCTTCACTCTCCTCGGGCCTGGCTTCATTTCTCCACGGTTCTTCCACCGTGTCAATGACATGACATCACAGTGACTGACTGAAAGGGAACGTCTCGGTTATGTAAGTAACGCTCGTTCCCTGAAGGAGGGAATGGAGGCATTACGTCACTCTGGGGAGTCGGTTCCGATTGGCTCCTCAGCAGAAACCTAATTAAATAAATAAATAAATAACCCGAATTTTTTAAGTAATTGAAATAAATTTAAATGAACCTATAAACCAGTACTTTGAGGTGGTCACTGGCTGCTTCTCTGAGGCTCACAGAGCTCCTGGACCAGTCAAGTGTACAAAACATTAAAAGCCAAAGCATTTGGAGGAGCTCTCGAGCACTCGACTGAAGCCAGCAGACGGCTGAGGATGTGAGAACGCTGGCAGGTTCCTCCAGATCACTCTTTTCTCTCATGATGAGGCTGTGAGAGGCCCACTTCATTTACAGCTGGACATCAGAGTTATCCAGAATAAAACACATATCATGTATAAGACTTTAACTTTAAGCCCTCATTGTACCTAACACATATTTTTCAGGTTTAACTGAGGTTTAATTGATGCTATATGTACCTTTAAGGTACCAAAATAGACTCTTTAGGTACAAACATGTATCTTTTCAAAAGGCTTTTGTACCTTCTATTGTTTTTCTTTAAATATTAGTTTAATTATGTTACGCCATTTTATATACACTGAAAATATAGGGTCTTTTGTCCTTACTGACAAACTATTTACTTATTTAATACTGTAAAGCTGCTTTGACAGTCTGCAAGGCGATATAAATAAAGGTGTCTTGTTCTTTTAAATATACCAAGTTAAGTTTTACTTTTAATTTTAGTTTATATTAGTTTAATTTAATTTATATATGTACTTCAACATAAACTAAACTCATTTTATTTTAGCTCATTTCCAAGGTAACATTTCTCATTCCAGTTAAAAGGATGTTAAATTTAATCGTTTTATTTCAACTCAATAGCCAATGTAAGGTTTCTGATCAGAGTTGAAGTTTGAGCAATTGTTTCTTTTTTTAAACATGCATTGTATTTTTAAAATGAAGCTTTACTATTTAGTTTGTTATTTTAGTACTGTACTTATCCAAACCCATATTATTTTGTTTGTTAGTTTAATATATTTACATTTTTTGTAACCATCAGGAATTTTAGTCCCAATAAATTGTCTATTTATGCATGTTTGTTGATAACATTATCATCATAACTCCATTTAGTGGCACAGAAAAGACACATTCAGGCCTCAGTGTAACACAGAAGAATATATTTCTTGTAAAGTCAATCTCACATGAACTCTGCCCATCTTCTGTCTTGTTGGGATGCAGATGTGATGGGTCCTGAGCGTGTAGGAAGCACCGGTCACCGGCAGCGCTTCATTAGCATGTTTCTGTGGATATCCGTGTCCGGAGCTGATTCCTCCTGACAGCCTGCAGTGCTGCGCGACACGACTGCTTCAGCTCACATCAGTTACAAGCAAGTGATGAAATGAAAAGAAATGCTTTGGCATTCAAAGGAGCAGCGTGTTGTTGAGGTCAATATTCCCTCTTAGTCAGGCGCAGATGCACTTCAGATTGAAATCTTGAGGAAACCAAACAAAAAATGCATCTGACTGACAGAATGCTAACGCTGCATGTCAGATATTAGTGATAAACATTCACTAAAGCGCTGAAACAAATCAAAGGGTTCACATTCCGCTTCTTCCACTAGTCATAAATCTGGAAAAATTCAAATCCCCTCTGGCAATTTTTAAATTAACATTGTACAATTCGGACTTTTATATCTCACAGTTCTGAGAAAAAACTTGCTGTAAAAGGTAAGCCTTCAAATGTGATCTTACAAAATGTAATCAGTAACCAAATGAATAAACTGTTCGGCATTAAATTGCAAAGTATGCGCTGATGTAAAATTCTATGCACACCTAGAATGTCAACTAATAATACCTACATTAGTGTACACACCAGCAGATTATAAAATACAGTATAAGCACTCTTTTAAAGCAGGATTCTGATTGGCTGTTACTGTTTATACCATCGAACATACCTAATGACATCGTTCTTCCTTAGTCACAGTTATAGCTGGTGTACAGTAAAACAGTAAGAAAACTGTGAAAATGCTACGATAAAACCTTGTTGAATGATTAATGGTTAATTTGTGTAAAATTTTCTGCAAAATAGGTGCTTATCGGTGTATTTCAAAGCTACGAAACAGATTTCAGTGCTTTAATAGGTTGGTATATTAACATTATATCAGTTATGGAAATTACAGTATTTAACTGTAAATTTAACTTTTAACCGTAAAACCTAAAATGTGTTAACCATATTTTTTACAGTTGAATTCCAGCTACCACAGCTGCCGGGTTTTAACTGTACATTTTACAGGATTTTATTTACAGTGTAGACTGCACGATAAACTATTTATAAAAACTATTCATCTTTTTCTCCTGTAAAAATGGGCAAGGCCATTTGTAAATTCGATGGGTCTCACTTGCCTTTTTAGTAAACTAGAAATTGCAAAATTAGTGTCTCTTACCAAATTATAGTAAGTCTTATCTTACTATAAAGTATTATCTTAATTATTGCAAACTGTTTTACTATTTACTGCACTTCCAACACACTCTCACGACCAATTCACACACATTTTATGAGGTAGCTAATTCAGATGAATTTGCACAACATCACTTGTATGATTTTGTACAGTTTGTCTAAAACCCCAATGATGGGTAGGTTGCCAGATTTCTACCGTAAAAAACATGGTAGCAAAATTTTAGGTTTTACGGTTTTAATTTAAATTTACATTTAAATTTAAAATAAATTTACATTTACATTTAATTACTGAAATAAATTATATTTGATCATTTATTTGTATAGAAAAAAATAGTTAAATTAGTTATTAGAAATCGTAATAATAATACTTAACAATATTGATGTTTTTACTGTATTTTTGATCAAGTAAATGCATCTTGGTGAGCGTTTTATTTCAAAAACATATATTTTTGACTAAACCGAATTTGGTGCCAATTTGTATCTGATTTGAGATTTGCATAACTAATGAAAACTCCAACATGACTTTATTAACAAAATGCTTAAAAAAGAGAATTTGTGAACATTATGATCTCAGTATGTCTGAGAAAACATATCACAGAGATTAATCAAAGTGAGGAAAGATCTCTGGAGGAACATGAGAGCACAAACAAACAGAAATCATAATTAAAACATGTTTCCAGACATTAAATGCACACACGTTCCTTCTTCAAAAGAGCTTAAAGGAATAATTCGTCCAAAAACAAAAAAGAAAGTCATTATTTACTCACCCTAATGTTGCTCCAAACCTGTATCCTCTCAGTGGAACATCAAATAAATACATTTCGAAGTATCTTTAATTCACACTACCCATGGCTCTCTCCAAATATAATGAAACGATATATATATCAGAACATAAAAGCACCATAACAGTAGTTTTTATGATTTGTGTGACGCATGAGGGTGAGTAAATAATGACAGATCTTTATTTTAGGTGAACTATTCCCTCACACCGAGTGCGAGAGCTGTTCTAAAAATGAGAGAAACTCTTTTTTCGTGACCCATTTTTTTTTTCCCCAACCAGCAGCCCTGAGAGAAAATTGAGAGACGATGCTCAACAATCCATGAAACCGAACAGACACAATGTGAGAAGAAAGAGTGGAATAAAAAGCCACAGAGCATGACGGCTCAGGGACAAACGCAGGAAGAGACGGGAACAGTCCTGCATTATTCAGCTCGTATGCCGCCTTCCCTGGTCATTGCCACTGACAACAGGAACTGAAGGAGAGGTGTGTGTGTGTGTGTGTGTGTGTGTGTGAACGAGCAACCGCAAAGAAACTTCACTTCAAGCTTTTTATTATGCATTACATCATGCAATTCAAAATTAGATTATATAATGCATTTAAAAGATATTTTTATTCTTAATGCAGTAGAATGCATTCCCTCTGCCATACACTATACAATCAGCTGAATATTAAATATTATAATACAGTACTTCCCTAATGATAGGAATATTTAACACTTGCAGAAAATGTACTCAGGTCATGCAAGATTGTTTCTTCATCAGATTTAGAGAAATGTAGCACTCCATCAGTGTCTCAGCAATAGATGTGCTGCAGTGAATGGGTGCCGTCAGAATGAGAGTGATTATAAACATCACCATAATCCACAGCACTCCAGTCCATCACTTAAAGGAGTAGTTCACTTCCAGAACAAAAGTATACAGATAATATACTCACTTCTTTCTCAACTTTTCTGCTCACCCGGATGATGATTGTTCAAACTCTGCTGCTCGGTGTTTCATGGAAACTTGGCTGAACGATGCCATTCCAGACAGCGTGTTAAAGGTGCTTTTTTCACTGCGTGGTACGACTCGGCTCGGCACGGCTCAGTTCGGCTCGCTTTGCGTTTCCACTGCAGTTTAGTACCGCTTTTTAGTGGGCGGGACTATCACATGTCGTTGTTATAGTTGCGCCGCCTCTACTGCCGTGACATCATCGTAAACGCGCCACAAACAAACACACAACAATGGAGCATAT
>JAUCMS010000028.1:20291523-20306857 GCA_032357445.1 Enteromius radiatus | reverse complement strand
CCTCAATTTTTTCCTGTGTTCACATTCCAAGTGCCATAACAGTCCACATATTACATATCATTCTGATGAAGCTCTGATTTTTTAAAAATATTTAAAAAAAAAAAATTCTGGTCATAAATGACCGTGGAAGGCACAAGGAAGAGTACACAATGTTTCAAAGCATTTATGTTTTACAGTGTTTAACAGTTTAAGTTAAAAAAGCACTCCATGCATATAATTTAGTGCCATAAAATCCCCTAAAATACTACAAAAAATATAAAAAATAGTACATATAGTAATTGAAAAAAATAACCAGAGGATTGGAATCTTCTAAAGCCTTCTGATAATGGAAATTTCAATCTGTTCCTCACACAAATTGACTATATGTGTTCAGAAGACTTGAAATATAATGCCCTCATCATATGGACTATTTTTATGGTGTATTTATGATGCATATTTGAGATTTTAAACACTGTCAGTGTGAGTAAAAAATGACCGAAGTGCATTCTGGGTAAGCTGTTTCACCCTGATTGTGGAGGGAAATGTGCAGTATTGATCCAGAACGACAGCAGACAGCGCAAACCTTTCACTTTCACACACAATCCTCTCCAGCGAAGACATGCAACTGCTAAAGAAACAGAAATGAGCAAGAACAGAGCTTCGGCCTTGAGTTAATATTTCATTTATATCTGAGGAAAGCTCTGGGGTCATCTGTAAGCACGTGACCTTTGACCTCCGTGAGAAATGCACCCCATCATCAGCATCTGCTCAATTCACTGCACAAACATTTTCTGCTTTATTTCAGGAGGCCATTAACTGTATTATTACATCAGATTGAAGGCTTCACCTCCAGGAAACAAACAGCGGTGGAAGATGAAGCCATAAATGATCAGCTCCCACGAGGAATGACTGACGCAACCCGTGACTTTATGCATTAGCTGAATAAACGCAGAGGAACATGGGATGCGTATATTATAATGTGACGGCTGATATATATATATATATATATAAAAAGCAGCTTCGTGAAACACGTTAGTAATGTGGATCAAAGACAATGGAAACGCATCAAATGGAGCTGTTTACGGACTTCTGACTTTGGTAATCAAACACAACGATTGCTTTCTGACTTTATCAAGAGTTCATTTAAAAACAATTCAGGCTGTCAGTGCAGCAGACAAGACAGAGACAACACGTTAATGCTGCTGAAAACTTCAGATCCAAGAAAGAAAAATAGCAGGATTACTACAAGAATATGTAAGAAATACTACATAAAAAAGAAACATTTGTATGTCCTCACAGAACTATTAATACTTAAATAAAATAAAATGCATTTAAAATAAAATAAAAAATATTATTATTATTATTTTATTATTATTAACAATAACAATATTTTTCTTAACATTAGACACTATATTATAATTTTAAAAAAATCTATTAATATTATACATTTCACACACACACACACACACACACACATAATTAATTAAATATATTATAAAATATAAATAATTTAACATTTATATAATAATAATAATACAGTACTATGGTTACTATAACATAATTCTAGATTACTGTATTATATAGAATATTTAATGGCAATAAATACATCATATTTTTGTAATAGATATCTAGATTTCATATAATAGTAATATAATTTACTATTATTATTATTATTATTATTATAACAACATACTGTAAATAGAATTGTGAAGACATTTTATTATTTAAAATATTAATATAATATTCAATGTATTAAACATTTCTCCTATGGCATAATATTGAGAATAGTGATATTGTGCTGCTATGAAACACGTTTATGTCCAGATGAATCAGTCGTAAAAGAGCTGCTTGAAGCTTGAGCAGTAACGCATCACACCGAGATCCGTCCAAGGCTTTTCACTTCCACCTTCTCTCACACGAGCGTCTGAAGGATGCTTTCAAGACGGCAGCTCTTTTAACAGGGCTGTAAAACGTCTGGAGTCAGGCAGCCTGTCAGCTTCTGTTTCTGAGCTTCAGCAAACGTCTCGACACCATCACAGTTCTCCTGCTTCAATATATGTCCAGAACCTCAACGACTTTTATTGTTGACTGCCATTAAAGTTTCATGTATGGCATTTATTTATTATTAACACATGTGATATACATAAAAATTGTATGTGAGTCGAAGACGTTATGAGGTCTGCATCAAAAGAAATTCACAAAAGTGATTTTATGTCCACCGAAAGCACTTTAAATGTAAATAACGGGTCTACTTTTAAGGGTTCAAATACATTTTTGGAGAATAAAATGTCACAATTTGGTTGAAGTGATGTTACATTGTGATTCAGTGTTACATAATATTTCTATTAAAAAAATTCTAACAAGATGCTTATTCTATATATTAAAATGCATAAAAGAATAAGGAAACATATAAAATTTTATTGTTTTAAATGAGTAAAAAAATATATGGGCAGTGGCAAATAAAAAAAAAATCTATAAAATAAAATAAAATATATAAATTAAATTAAAATGACTAAATATATATATATATGAAACATGTTCAATATCATTTGATGTCATGTCTTTTTTAAAAGAAGAAATGCTAAAATTAATTGAAAATAGAATTTTGTTCATGCTTTCATAATAATTATGCTGATTTTCTAATGAAAGAAACCTCTCGTTTTAATTATGCTTCAAACTGGAATAAAAGCTTTTTTGCCAAAAACAAAACTTCATTCAAAACATACCCCCCAAAAAAATTCTAACTCATGCCATTTTTCTTCTTCAGTATAAACTGATCTAGTTTTTAAGGATGTTTAGATATATTCTCTGGAATAAATTATGTCAAAAATAAAAAAAATTGTATTAACAGTGTCCTCCAGCTCCTCCGGTGGAGATGCTCTCAGACGCGGTTTTGGAAAAAGGGCAGCAGAAACCCACCCCGGCTGAATTCCTGAGGGACGATGGTTTGGCTCTTTGGGCTCCAGACTGAAGGAAATGCCAGCGCTCAGCGTAGTTGTGAGCTGCTGAAGTGTAATTATGGTTGCTGTATTACAAACGTGACACGACAGAGCTGGTAAAGCCTCAGGAGCTGTTCTGATGACTACAGCACATTACCCATCAGCCCCTTCCACTCGCCAGCGCGTCAAGAAAAACAGAGAAAATCACTGGGACAAATCACAAGACAGGTCAAATATTACTGCTGAGGTTTAAAAACAGATGCAGATTGCTGTGATATGATTTTATAAAGCCTTTTCAAGTTATTGTTTCAATATGAACAACATCTTTACGAGAAAAAGATTTATGGAAAATGTTGTGATGAGATTGTCAGCTTGGCAATAAAAACTACTACAACAGTCACTTTCATTTCATTTAAGAAAAAATACAATAAAACTCAAGTACCTTTATGCCAAACCGCCAAAATAAAAGTTTTATTTAACTTGACTAAATTATGCCAGAAATATATCACTATATATACACTAAAGTGTAGTTTTTATAAATAATTTAGGATAGCTAAGATATATTTTCATCCATTTTTATTTTACACAATCTTGTGGTGCAGCAAAAATAAAATTACATTTTAAATTTAGATTTATGATTAAAGTTTTATTAAGCCATTTCATTACACACCATTTTCAATGATAAATTAGTATTAAATAAAAAAAAAATAGAATGCTGAAAAAATCAAATGGATAACACAAAATTGATTTACGGGGCCCTAAATTATTATAATTATAATTATTTTTTACATTTATTCTCAAGGTCTAATAAACAAGTGGAAAGCATTCATTGCTCAAGTTAATGGTAATTAAACATTATAATAAATACTGATATTGTATGAAATGGAAAAAGGAATATTTTTGTCTATATCACCCAGTCCTACAGTAGCCTAACAAATATTGAATGTACATGGAGAAAACTGCTATGTTTGAGAGCACGTGACCAGCTGAATATGACTGACTGTGTTATAATTCCCAGACAGAGTAAATGAATCATGACTGACTGAAATAATACGACTCAATCTAAAGCATCAGTCTCAAACAAAAACATACTGAGTGTAGATCAACGGACAGTCATGAATGAGGACTACATTTATAGATGAAAATGAAATATACAGAGATCTCAGAGTGGGTTTGGGTTCAGAGATCTTCAGTCTGACCCATTTAAGTGACGGATCCTGTGACAGACGTCATGTTTCTAGGTCTAGTAACACATGAAACTAGGTCTAGTAAGATGTTACCAAAGACAACAAATATTTCCCAGTTTAGCATCATTGTTTGAGTAAGGATGGGATGAGAGAGAAGGAGAACATCCTGTGGAGTGTTAAATCTGAAAGTGCACCGTGTATAAAGTTATTGTCTCTCAAAAGAAAGAGTCGACTCTGAATCATTGAAACAAACAGTTTTGTAAACGAATCCCAAGCTTTTGATGTTGATGTCAAAAATCCCCACCCACTCGTTGGTCTTTTTGCGTCGGTCTCAATGAAAATGCTAATTAATTTTTCACCACTAGATGACGCTTTTGTAGTTAAAAGCTCACAAACACTGCTTTAAATTAAGTCCACCAATCCCCAGAGGACCTTGGGGAAAAAAAATGAATCACTGAACGAATCATTTGGGAGTCACTGAACTAATAAGGTAAAAAATAAATGCATATTATAAGAAAATGACATGTCAACCTGTTGTTGAGGACTCTCAAAACCAAAAACCTTTCATAACCCACAATAGGGGCATTTTAAAATGAGAAACCTATATATCGTGAATAAAAGTACTTTTTTTTTTTTTTTTGGCTCTTCCAAATTTTTCCATGTTTTTTTTATTTTTTTTATATATAGCAAATTATAAATAAATATAGAAATATATTGTATATTAAAATAGAACAAATAAATTGCACATAACAAATGTAAAATATGTAATATTACATCAAATAAAAATAAAATAAAAACAATCAAGTAAATCAAAATAAAATATAATAAATATAGCCTATTTTTCATTAATTATCTGTAAATCTTACCAAACTGATTAAATAATAACAAATAAAAATCAATGTTAAAATTACTTGCCATGTGATTTGTGCTTCAAAAATACTGTATATGTGTTCTCTGACATCAAGAGTGATATTTAAGGATATTTAAGTATTATCTGTGGCGTGGTAAACGGTAACTGCAGCTTTAGATCCTGCTAAAGATCGAGCGAGCTGCACCTGATGCTGTGACCCGACGCTCAGGTTTATTATGATTGCAGACGGTTGCGTTGAACATCAGCAGATATCACGCAGGTGACGGTGGCTTTGAAGCAGCAGCAGAACAAAGCCGCTCGATCCGTCCGCTGCCTGTTTACCAGCTTGTAAATCTGGAGTCTTTGTTCTCGGTGACGTTCGGGCTCAACATGCGGTGCATTATTCATGACGCTACGCTACAGCTCAAACTTTACTTCAGCGCTCGAGAACACAACCAGATCAATTAGACAAAAACAACAACAACCAGAAAGTCAGATACAGATGACGGCATTACGGAGCATCTCTCGCTGTATTACGCAGATCAAAACATCAGCGATTCCTTCCCTCCTAATTAGCGCTGAGGAGGATGGCATGTGTCTGTGAGGACAAGCCGGGTTAAATAATGCTCTTCCGGGGGGCTTTAAATCACAGATTTTAATGACTGACAAACACTTTATTCATAAATCACAGATGATGATGTCTGCTGCTTCTTTTAATGAATGTAGAAACATGGCCAGAACATGTCCAGGTCATATTTCACTACAAAATCAAAAGAAAAAAAAATATCTGAAAGAAAACAAAGCTCATTTTAGCCTGTACTGTACAGTACTGTATATACAGTAATTGCTGTACAGCATGTAATGTTTGGTTTCCATATACATATATTCCAACATTTATTACAATTAAATTATTATATCATTAAATACATTTTGGTTTAGTTACATATGTATCTTTAATTATATACATCATAAATAAAAAGGTTAATTTATTACTACAGTGATTGTTGTATGACATTATTACACAGTATGCTAGTTAAAAAAGAAATTCAATAATGTTTTTATTCTCATTAAAATACAAAAAAGAGATATATTTTTAAGCATTCATAGATTCCCTCAGTAATTGTTGTAATGTTTCTGATGTTTATATTAAGTGCTGTCAAAATAAAAGTTTTTGTTTAAATTTTTTTTATTTATAAACATACACCATATATTTTTTAATGAGTATACATTTATATATGTCTATTATTTTATACTATATATAAATGTATTTAATATTATATAATAATATATAAATATATATACATGAATGTGTTTACTTATATATTCACATAATAAATATACACAGTAATAATAAATATATATATATATATACATACATTATGTAAACAAAAACATTTATATTGAATGTTTGACAGCACAAATATATATATATATATAATCTATTTTTGATATATTTAACAATTATACACACACATATACACACACACATGCAGACACCATATACAATAAGTAATTTAATTAGAAAAGTAAGAAAAAAGTAATATAACAACAAAAAAAGGTAAACTATGGTTGGTAATTATTTAAAACAATAACACAATTATAATGTAATATAAATATAAATATATTTTTGTGTGACTGTTTGCAATCTTGTGTGAAAATGGTCAAACTAGGTTTTTGGAGAGACTCTAATCTACTTTGGAGGAGTTTGCAGCAGAATCCAGGACGCTCGTTTAGCTGCTCCTTCGAGAAACACACACTTCACTCGCTCGACTGAAGAAGAAGAAAACCCCTCCAAACTCAATTAGGTGCAGATTTCACTATCTGCCAGAGATGAATGGATGACACACAGTTTGATGCTATTTCACAAATCCCATTTCAGGTTCTTCTGAAGGAAAAAAAAAAAAAAAATAGGAGTATTGCACACAAGACTCGTGAAAACCTCAAACCCAGGAGCTACGGAGGAGAAAGACTGAAATATGAACAAATAGCTTCCTATGAAGACATGCTCAAATGATAAAAGTGGGCGTTATGACCAAAATCACAGTGTATGAGTCATTTACACCACCGTACTGTATATATGGAAATTCGCCCTGCTGTATAAATACTGTAAAACAGTCCCTCCACGGTTAGCTGTTTCAATATATCTAATTATATACAGCTCATCTCACTTACAGTAGTCATTTTAGAAAGGAGAAGGAAAAATAAAAGACAACATAACATTGGACATGAAAATAATTAAATAACAAACATTTAAAAAAGCTTGATTAAAAATAATTAAAATAAAAGAAATTTTATTATTAAGTAAAAATAATTTATTAAATGAATGAGGTTTATTGCAATCATGAAATTGATCAGTGTTTAGTCAGTGAATGCTTATGAATTTCTATTAGAAAAAGACAGTTGCAATGGAAATACTGCATACTGTTAGTGCACATTTGTATTTCACTTTCAAGTTCAATGTAAATATGTACATTAAAATTATATGAAAATAATAAAATATGAATATAAAACATAATATATATATATATATATAGTATTATAAAATATTAATATATAATTAATATTATTTACACTAGTATTCTGTTTATATTTATTTTTAAAGTAATACATTAATATATTTTAACATTACATACATAAATATATTATTACTATTTATATAATTGATATAACTTTTTGTGTATTATTTTGGTTTCTTATAAATATAATGATGATAATACTTTAAAATACTATAATATTATTGTTTATACTCTTAATATTCTACTTATGACAAGCTACTGATTGGTATTATTATTTCTTTATTAAAAACAATATATTAATCTATTAAATGAATACATTATACATATATTACTATTTACTGTATATTATTTTTCCTGATTTAAACTGAATATTTTATTCTAGAAATAATATATTAATATATAGTATTATATTATTCATTTGGTAACACTTTAAAATAAGGTTCATTAGTTAAAAGCATTAGTTAACATGAAACTAAGAATGAACAATACTTCTACAGCATTTATTTATATTAGTTCATGTTAATTTTAGCATTTATTAATGCATTATTAATGCATAATTTTAAAAAAATAATAATATATTGTTTAATCTAACTTTTATCCTGTCCTGCACTGCCTAATTAATAAATATGTTTAAGTTTAAATGATAATTCTTTCAGTATAGGATATGATGGTTTGATTGATTAATGAACTATTCAGATCCTCTCCGGTCTCAAGCTCTTCACACGCCACATATGGAGAAAACATCTGCGGTGATGAGCCGTTAACACACATGTCCGTGTGCCGCTAACATGAGTTCAGATCTGTCACCGGTCAAACCCAATCTATCGCCAAAACAGATCGGTGCTTAAAAATAATACAAGCAAAAACCAGAGCCGTCTGTGGAGGGTCGGACCCCTGATAATGCTCCACCTCTTCTCTACGCCTTCGCTGTCGCGCTGTTAGGGCTCTCGGCTGTAATATCCTCTTTTTAATACTTCGCAGCACAAAGCAGCGTCTGCGCTAATGATTCACAACTCTACTCCAAGACCAGACTCCAATCAGAAGAACTCAAAACCCACAGATGTCTGACTCGACAGAAGCACAAGACTACTGAGCCTAAATTAAACTTGTTATTGCTTTTACAAATTTACTTTCCAAACTTAATTTAGCTGCAGAAGCACGTTTTCCATGAAGCTCTCTCTAAATAATTACATCGGAAAGCAAAACTGCACAAGATACTAAAATACTAATTGAACCCCAAAAATCTGCCAATATTTACTTACGAAAGCTTACTTTCTTTAGCAGATCACAAAATAATGCTTTTTAATGTAAGCAATTGTTGTTATTCAAGCTACAAAAAACATGCTGCAAAAGCAATAATAATTATAATAATAATTATTATTATTATTATCATTATAAACAATAATTTATAACATTATTAATTATTAATATTTGTATTATTAAACGCACAGTATAAAAAATATGTATTGATCATGTTATTTAAATGTACAATGCAACATTATTAATTATTGAAGATGAGAATCATGATGCTAATAAATAAATAAATATTTAAAAAGCACAATGCAACATAATATTATACATTTCTTTATCATTTATGATTAATGATGCGTTATTATTATTAAAAAAGTACAATAGGAATGTTTTTTCCTATTGTGATATATAAATCATTACTACTACTACTACTACTATTATTTAAAAGTACAATTAATATTATTAACTGATGCACAATCTATTATTAATTTATCATTCAAAATAGCAATCTATTAATTATTATTACTCTTATTATTCAAAAGTACAATATTCATATTATTTATTGTGACATAAATTATTGACATTATTAAAGTGAAAGACGATATCTATTAATTTATAATCATAATAAAAACATATCAATCATCAAAATTCAAAAAAATAAATAAAATAATTAAATAAAGTTTTTTAAAAAAATATATATATTTTTTTTTTTTAATAGTGGGTGCCTTCATCAGTGGTTCTTGATTAGTTAATTCAGTGCTTGCAGAATAAATATATCACATGTAGTTGTTCATTCTGCACAACAAGAGGAAAGCACGGACATCTCCCAGGCGCAGCGAGAACACAGCAGGAGTTCAGGAGAGCGATGGGATGCTGACTTATTCATGCTCCAGCACAAACACCAGCAGGTGAAGCTGAATAATGTGTTTGATAGTCTCCGGCCCGGAGAGATGCAGGTCTGATTCTGATGCTGAACACACCGATCACCGGCAGCATTCACTACTAGTCAACAACCGGCTGCTGACGGACACCGGTCGATGGCGTATCTCACGGCCGGAAGTGTGCTCTGATACGCAGCAGGAGAGCGTGGACGCGGCAGATGTCCGTCGCAGCTAATGGCGTCGCTCTGACAGCTCCGGTTCCCAAAATTCCCTTCAGAGAGGTGTTGACAAACGGACCCAGAGAACCAGCTCCGTTTGAGCACCGTTAATAAGCCCGCTGAGAGACTCTGTGCAGATCATTCCACTCTCCCAGACTAAAACAAGAGCTGAATTCAATTGAGTTTGTTAGAAAGGCCAATTAAACGGCCGGTAGCCACATCGATCATATATACGCTTAAGCAGGTGTGACTTCATAGTCAGATAGTTCAGGTTATCACGAACGCCAAAAAGTGTTGCAGAATACAGACATAAAAATGGACATCCCTGTCACGTAATATGTCAAATATTGGATAAATAAAACAAAAGCAGATCTGTACACTTCTGTTGAGCACAAAAGAAGATCGGGTTTGGTTACCAACATTCATAAAAATGTAATTATTTAGTTATTTATTTTTTGTGTGTGTTCAGCAGATGAAAGAAACTCATACAGGTTTGGAACAACTTGAGTGTGAGAAAATTACCATGTTTATTTTTGGGTAACCTGTCCCTTTAAAGGTATTCGTGGCAAACCGTCAAAATAAAAGTTTGGTTTAACTTGAAAAAAAATGTGACGGCAATATATTATTGTACTACAGAATGTGTGAGGGTAATAATAACACTAACATTAATAACACCAATAACAATAGTAATAATAATACAATTAATGTTGAAACTTCCTTATTAATAATCACACTTTTATTTCCTTTTTTAATTTTAATAGCAAGCCTTGTGTTGTGCAAAACTGATTAAAAGATTAATTTAATTAATGTTTGATGCCTTCATCTGTTTAATAGAAAATTTAAATAAATTAACACACAATTTGTGAAAAATAAATAAATCTATAGGGTCCTACTAGCGTACAAAAAAAAAAAAAAGAAATACAAAATAATTAAGTTGCTTTATGATTATAATTAATTATAGTTTTGGATTATAAAAACGTAAAAATAAAATATACAATTTAGTAAAAAATAAATAAAATGGAATTAGAAAATTATTATTATTATATTAATTATTATATTAATAATAATATTTAAGTATATATATATATTATTTATTATATACTTTTAATAAATTGCTGTTGCTCTATATTAGTCAGATATGCTTTTTGATTCACTTAGATTTGAAGTGAAATACTAACTTTTTATTTAATCATTAAAGCAGAGTCCAGAAAAAAAATGAAATGGGAAAGGTAGATTTTATCGGGTTTCATGCATCTCTGAGAGACAGCACGTGAAGCACTCATTATCAGCTCAACGTCAGCTCGATCTGCCCGCTCTTTCACCGATCACATGACTTCTGTTCAGTGACAGCAGGACGAAAACAAGCCTGGGGACAGTAGCTTCAGGGAGTGACAGTAAAAGTAGCAACGTGACTAACTTAACTATCTCAAGCTACTATTACCAACAAAAGCTGAGAAGACTGAGCAGAGTGAGAAAAATCAACACTTTCTCTCATTCACACTTTCATATGAATCAGTTCATTGGGTTCAAATGATTCATCGGTCAAAACTGTTGGGAAGACAGAGCAGCCTTTCATGTACATCTATTAGATATGTTCAGCTGATTAACCTGAGCACTGCAGTGTTTGTTTTCAAACTGATGAGGAGTCTCCTGAGATTAATGAGCTCTTGGTTTTCACAGGAGGACCTAAAGGAGAGCAGTTTGGCTTGGGAATGGTTTCGTTCAGCTCTCTTGAAATCATATCAGCTCTTGCTGCTCGAATGAAGCTTTTGTGATGCTGGGCTCCAGGAGATTCAGACAATCACAAAAACCCTGACGGAACAGACAGAATGATGGATGGATGAATGGAATTATAGAGTGATGGATGCATGGATGGATGAATGAATGAATGGATGAATAGATTAATAGAACAATGGATGGATGGATAAATGGATGGAATGATAAAATGGTGGATGGATAATTAGTTTGATATAATGATGGATGGATTAATGGAACAATAGGATGATAGATGAATGGATGGATGAACGGATGAACAGAGCGATACAATGATAGATGGATGGAATGACAGAATGATGGATAATTGGATGGATGGATGGATGAATGAGTGAATAGATTGATAGAACAATGGATTGGAGAATGGGAGAATGGATGAATAGAACGAAAGAATGATAGATGGACGGATGGAATGATAGCATGGTGGATGAATGGATGGATGAATGAATAAATGAATAGATTGATACAATGATGGATGGAATGATAGAAAGATGGATGGATAGAATGATGGACGGATGAATATACTGACAGAACGATGGATGGATGAATGAGTGTATAGATTGATAGAAAGATGGATTGGAGAATGGGAGAATGGATGAATAGAACGAAAGAATGATAGATGGATGGATGGATGGAATGATAGCATGATGGATGAATGGATGGATGAATTAATAAATGAACAGATTGATACAATGATGGATGGAATGATAGAAAGATGGATGGATAGAATGATAGACGGATGAATGAATGGATGGATGGATGAAACAGTAGAATGATAGAATGATGGATGGATGAACAGAATGATAGATGGATGAATATACTGACAGAACGATGGATGGATGATGGATGGATGGATGGATGGATGGATAGAATGATGGACGAATGGAACAGTAGAATGATAAAATGATGGATGGATGGATAGAGTGATAGATGGATGAATATACTGACAGAACGATGGATGGATAGAATGAATGGAACAGTAGAATGATAGAATGATGGATGAGTTGATGGGTGGATGGATAGATTAATAGAATGATAGAATAATGGATGGATGGATGGATGGAATGATAGCATGATAGATTTATGGAATGACAGAATGATGCATGAATGGACGGATGGATAAATAGATTGATCGAAAGATGGATGGGTGGGTAGAATGATGATGAATGGATGGATAGATGAATAGAACGATAGAACGATGTACTGCATGATGGATGAAAGCACTGAACATGATCAAATAATATAATGACCAGATTCAGCTCTTTATTTATTCAATTCAGAGACGGTCTCTGTAACGAAAACAACCATAATCTCTAGAAATCAGGTGCTCTCAGCTAAACAAGCCAGAGGAGACAGCGGCAAGGAACCAAAACCCCATCCCCATCCCAAATCTGACTTTCATCTCACAATTGTGACTTCAAATTTCAATTCCACGACCTTTGGGTTACAAGTCCAACTCCCTATCCATTAGACCACGACTATACCAGAATCACCAAGCAGGGTCTATAATGCCTGGAGAAAGTTATACAGCGTAAGACAGTTGATGAAGAGCACTAAAGCGCTACACCCAAGACGATTTTAAAAGCACTGCAGTTCAGATCTTAACGTGAACGGTTCATAAACACACACCAGCGCAGCACCTCAGAGCCTCTCCAGAGCTCCTCTCTCTGATTTGGCCTGATTAATGTCATTAAGCCGACGTGATTGCACAGTAAGAACACTCAGAAGCGGAGGTAAACAAATCAATTTCTGAACCCGACGGAAACACATCCTTCACTTCAAACTCATCAAAGAGCCGAAATATCAGAGTTCACCACAGGACGTGTCAGTCTGATGATGACGGACGGATGGTGCCTTCGATCCCAGCGCTCCGGTGATGAGGAAAACATCCAGTGGACAGGGTTTGAAGCTGGACTGCGGTATAAAATGCTTATCATTTAAAAAAAAGAAAAAAAGTGTGTTTTATTAGGTGCACCGATGCATTTGATGAAATGGTAATGCTTTACAACATTTGCTAACATTACTACACTTCCAGAACCGCACCAATGTACTAATCACTACTGAATGGACCTGAGCTAACCTGAACAACGGTGTTTTTATTAACTAAAATAACATACATTTAATAAATACTGTAACATATCTATTGCTATTGTTAATGTTAGTTAATGCATAGTTATATACTAATGTATTCTAAAGTGTTACCATTTTAATCAACACATTTTATAATATATTATCAAACATATTATATATATATATATTATACAATTGTCTACCTGTATATAGGCTATTCCTTTAAAAAAAGTCATTTTTAGAGACATTTTATGTCCAATATAATGTATATATGTTCAAATAATTAAATGAATAAATAATGGTGCATGTTAAAGTGATTTTACCAAATATTTACAGGTTTATTTTTATATTAAGGTTACATTATATGAAATAATAAAAATACAATATCACAACATTAACGTACTGTGAAATAAAAATAAAAATAAATAAAATACAGTATATACTGTTTTATTATTTATTTTACTCAACATTATATAACATTATATATTAACAATAACAGAAATATCGACATAGAAATGCATATTTCGTGTGGGTTTATTCATTTTAATTTCGGAAAAAAATGAATGGAAATGAATTTTAGTGTTAATTTAACATAAGTAAACTAACAAATGAAGATACATGAAATAAAAGCCACAAACCCCAAATTTGTATTTATTTCATGCTTGTATGTATTTCACACTTTTAAAGCACTGCTAAATAAAAGCTGCTATGTTTTTAGGCATTCAAGAACCACACTAATGTACTACGTTAAATATACGAATAAAACACATTCATTAATATAGCTGAAGTGCAAACAGTGCTAAGCATTGATAAACAGCTCACCAAGTAAAATGCTTAGCAAGGATTTCTGGGAATTCCCATTTACTTCCATCCTCATCAACTCAACACAAACAACTAAGATTTAAACGATGGTCCTCAAATTTAATCACACACACACACACACACACAGAGAGAGAGAGACAGACAGGATAACTGGACATGTAATGTCATTCTCTTGCTTTGTTTCCATCCATTAGAGCTCAGGTTCTTAAATGTCTTCCTGAGCGCTGTGTGCTTTTATAAAATCTCTAATTAATCGTCTCTTCAGGCCTGCGACCCCAGAGGTCTGTCTTGTTTACTTGATGTCAAGCTGTTAGAAAACTTATCAAACCCTCTAATAGAAACGCTCACTGCAGCGGCCAAAAGAAATTCAAAATTTACAACACCTCAGACAGCCAGCCAAATAAATGCTCTGATGTATAGCATGGATAGCATGGCCAAACTCTTATATCATATAGAAATTCATAGCAATAAATCAGAATAGCTATTTTTGTCAGACAATTTGACCACAAAAATGCGAAATATGCAGTACTTTTAAAGTTTATTTGATCAAAAACACAGTAAAATTGTGAAAAATTATTACAAATTCAAAGAAATCTTTTCTGTGTGGATGTATTTTAAAATGTATTTAATTTCTGCGATGCAAGGCTGAATTTTCAGGATCCTCGCTCCAGTCTTCAGTGTCAGAAATCATTCTAATATACTGAAACAGTTCTGATTACTATTAGTTAATACTTAAACAAATTTTTGAGGCTTAATATTTTGTGGAAATGTTTATTTAGGATAATTTGGTGAATAAAGTTCAAAAGAACATAATTTATACATTTTCATCATCAAACAAAAATTTTGCT
>JAUCMS010000028.1:20258294-20268928 GCA_032357445.1 Enteromius radiatus | reverse complement strand
CATTGCCATTGTTTGGTCTTAAAATGCTCACAGATAATGCATTTTTGTAAGACATGTTTCTAAAAACTCTTAAATGTTAGCAAAGGTCTAGTCCTGGCTTAATCTAATTCCTGTCCGGGAAACCGGCCCATTGAGTTTAGAGGTTAGAGTGGGATTAGCTGCTATATATAGCTGCTAAATAAATAAATTATTTTATTTATAACTATATATATATATATAATCATAACTATATAGAGTAGTCAACAGAAACGCATTTTGGTTTAGGTTTTATGACTTTGATAAAAGGTTTCGATCCACTTCAAATGCAGTGTATACACAGAAAATAAAATAAATCCTAATTATGTAACATTTCTTTAGCTGTAATTATTTTTTTTTTTTACATTTTATATGTTGTCAGGCCATGTTTGTATCTCTCCAAATGAACAAACAAGTATGTTTTATTAGTCAAAACTCTGAGCAGAAGTGTTGTGTGAGCAGTTAGTGGTTCAGATCCAGACATGCACAAACCCTCTCCTTTCTTCTTCTCCAAAATGGATTTTCCCCTCACCTTGCAGTCAAGCCTCGAGTAGGACACAGACAAGGGCCAGATGATTTTGTATATTTATATCTTTTAGTTTCAGGTCACCTTCATCAATCATGTATTTCCACTAATAAAAGAAATTACTGCCTGCCCGCAGAGCCACCTATCTGACTGTAGCATGAATTATTAATACATTGATTCTGGAAAGGCACAAGTCTGATGAAAAGAAAAAGTGCATTAAAACCACAAAAGCACAGAATATCTGAGAGTAAAGAGGTGCGTTTGATCTCGTGGCACGCTCATGCTTGATGCGATCTGATATTTATCAGAAGACAGTGTTACCGACTTCATGAAAGTTCATTCTTCACTCATCGGGTACCTTAAAGGAATAGTTCACACAAAAGAGAACATTTTGCTAAATGTTTTCACCTTCAGGCCATCCAAGATCAGGATGAGTGTGTTTCTTCATCAGATTTTGAGAAAATTTGCATTGCATCAGTGTCTCAGCAATGGAAGTGAATGGGTGCCGTCAGAATGAGAGTCTGATAAAAACATCAATAATCCACACCGCTCCAGTCCATCAGTTAACATCTGGAGAAGACTAAAGATGCATGTTCGTAAGAAACAGATCCATCATTAAGACATTTTTAACTTTAAACCATCACTTATGGACATAATACAAGCCAATAATCCATAATAATGCTTCCTTCAGTGAATGGGTGCCGCCAGAATGAGTCTAAAAAGCTGATAAAAACTATATATATATATATATATATATATATAATTGTATTGTATTGATGTTGAGTTGTCATATTGTTGTTTTTTTTTTTTGCAATAAATTATTGTGATTGCATTTATCTCTCATAATGTTAGTACTATAATAATAATAGTTTTTTTTTATATATTATATTTAGTTTAAAAGGCAAAAGTGGGATTAGCAGCTCAAAATATTGTTTTTTTAATTAAATGGGCTTACAGTACATGTTTCTATCCATTACCTTTTATAAATAATTTTTTAGATATCCTCTAAAAATTGTTACATTTATGTTTGGGAGTCTACAATGTATCAACAGAATTGTAAAGGTGCAACTATATATATATATATATATATATATATATATTTTTTTTTTTTTTTACCAGAAGTGATGGTAAAAATCTTAATGATGGATCTGTTTCTTACAAACATGCATCTTTAGTCTTCTCCAGATGTTAACTGATGAAGTGATGTGGATTATTGTGATGTTTCTATCAGACTCTCATTCTGACGGCACCCATTCACATCCATTGCTGAGACACTGATCCAGTGCTACATTTCCCCAAATCTGATGAAGAAACAAACCCATCATAATCTTGGACGGCCTGAGAGGGAGCACATTTACAGCTAATCTCATTTTTGGGTGAACTCTTCCTTACAGCGTAAATGAAGCCCATGATGCGTCTGATTTCATCTGCTGCCTAATCTCAGACCTGTAATGGTGAGTTAATTAAAATCACAAGCAAACAAACCTGCGCCAGCCACATTGCCGAGTCTGTTCTCTCTTCAGCCGTCGAGGGGATTCTGACGACCGAGGATCAGATTCAACTTCATCAAGATCAAATTGAAATTCATTAAACTGCAATCTGGAAGACTAATTGAACTATTAAGAAATAAATAGAAGTCTGGAAGAAAGACTGAGGCGAGATTTTGAACACATTTATTTGTGGCCTGCGGTGTGTGATTTACTCACGGCTCTGCCGTCAGAGCTTTTGTTTGGTTGTTAAACTTTAGTGTGTGTAAAACTGAAACGAGTGGCAGAGGTTTGCTGGAAGCTGCTTTTGGGCTTCACTTGAGATCTGACTCCGGTAAAGGACCTTTCTGATTCACTGCTCAATATCAGCCCTTCGCTGTTGTCATTGATTTAATTTTTTTTTTTTAATAAATCACATATTCTGTCAAGAATCAGGCCACATTACACTCACAAATCATATTTTTTGCATTAAATTAAGCTTTGAGAAAATGTGTACGTGAGAGAATATGTGCTATGACACCTTTTACCAACAAAATTCTCATTTTTGTGAAGTATTTTTAATATTTCTGAAGGCAGTAGAGACGTAGCATGTTTTATACAAGCTTGTAAAATACCTAAAATCTAAATACAATTCTAAATTAGTTCATATATATTAGGCTATACAAAACTCTCTATAAATTTATTTATTTATTTATTTTTGTGTTGCATTATGACATTATATTAATGAGAACTGGCAGGTAAAATATGAAATTTAAATGATAACGGTGCCATTTTTGAATAATTGAATACTATTATAGTGTTAATAGATATTTTGAATTAGTTTTTGTTTTAATTTTCAATTGACTTCACAAATGTTAGCAGCTGTGTTCAGTCTCTCATTTTTATTATTTAGTTATTTTTAAATATTTAGATAGTTGTTAATAACAGTATTATATAAATAAAAAAAATATGTACACAAATATATATATATATATATATATATATATATAATTAGTTTTACTTGTTTTTAATTGATTTCAATGTTTTTAGTAAGTTTGTTGTTTTTTATTTTCATTTTATTTTATTTTATTTTTCAGAGATTTTTGAGTCAATATTTTTTCATAATTTTGTTTCAGTTAGTTTTAGTTATTTTAGAAGATCAAGGTAAACTGCCTTGCAAATATAAATAAAATAATGATTATATTATTTTTAATAATGATTTTTAATATTTTATTTAATTTCAGTTGAAGTGTGTTAGTTAGTTAAACTAAACTTAACTAAAATAACCCTGGTCACAATGTAATACATGGTCATTCTGCCTATTGCTGCAAATGGATGTAATTTATGAATTCATAAGCAAAACAGCAAACACAAATGATGGACGTCCTTGTTGCATGTCTAGAGAGCATAACACCTACTGGAGTCAAATTCCTTATGCAAGTATACTTGGCCAATAAAACTGATTCTGACAAATGCATAATTGATTAAGCTTGAAGTAACACGCAGTAGCTGTTAAACTGAGGGAAAGTGTTAAAATATCAATATTGGTTTCAGATTTCCCAATCAGTGCACCACCAATCCTACCAATTACTCACTCCGCCGAGCCGAGACTACGAGCACCGAGCCATCTCTGAACACACACTCTTTCAGATGCTCCTTAAACATCATGAACATCTGCTCCAGATGCACGAACTGTACTGAGGAAAACCCCATCAGTTTCTGCTCTCTCTTCTCAGGAGAGTCTCTCAGCGAGGAAGTCTTCATTCAAGAGCTCAAAGAACACGCTAATTATCCGCCCTCTTATTTTGCCTCTTCAGAGGATGCGTATCTTCCCATCATTTGCGCTCGATGCTAGAGAAGCAATAATGTCAAACGCTCGTTCAGAATCAAATCTGGGAAAATGTCAAGCGTGTCCATGCAGAAACGAACCTGACGCCTGTCATCCACTTCTGGAGAACGAGTGAATAAACTCCAGGTATCAGAGGCATGGGGTATTCAGGACTAATTGGTCTTTCGCTAAACCCCGGCCCCTCAGTTACTGTCACTCATTCAAACTACTGAAACTAAAAATAAACAAAGATATATATATATATCTTGAATATAAATATAGTAAAAAAAATCATAAAAAAATATTAAAAAAAGATAACAAATGAAAAAAGCACATTAAGATATATAGATATATATTTTTGGCATAATAGAATATAAATGACTAAAATGATAAAGAAAACTTTAACATTAAATTATGAAATGTTAATAATCACCATAAAAGCCTATAAATAATATTAGAATAACAAAAACCAAAGACATTGACAAAAGCATATAAAATCTATAAAACTGAAGCTAAATAATAATGAAAACTAAACAAGGTAAATTATATGTAAAAAAAAAAAATATATATATATATATATATATATATATAATAGATAAATTATTAAATATTTTCAAAAACTGCCAAAATAGTATATAAATAATACAAAAATAACAGATACATAATTTAACATTTTATTTTAACATTAACTTTTTTTATAATTTCAGATCTGAATAGAGATTCAGAATCACACATTTAATTTTGAATGCTATAAACATAGCTTAATTTATATATTTATCATATTAAATAAATTAACGTTTGTGTTCCAGAGCTGAAGAACGCTATATTTCCCAGAATAACCTTTCTAAAATTTTCTGAATTACGTTTCTGTTTATTTTCCTGTCACTTCAATTCCCGTGAATGGAAAGCGAGCCGATTCCTCAAGTCTACTTTGATTACGACAGGAGCAGTGAAGTGATGAGGAGCTCTGAGAGAGAACCGAGGAGCTTTATTGGGCTTCCATAGCAACGAGCTCCAGCCGTAGAGCAGAAGAACGAGGAAGAACTCAAGCCTGATGCAGACAACGACAGAATCCATCCACAGCCTGCAGGACTTCATTAATGTGTCTCCATTTGTTCTGCTGTGCTGGATTTGATCTGGAGAGCGGCGGAGAAGAAGTGTCTGCTGTGTTCATCTCAAACAATCAAGAGATCTGAGCAGAGAGAGAGAGAGCTGATGCTGGGCACCTATACAACAACACAGCCCCCCAAAAATAAAATGTTTTTTTATATGTTTTGAATTGATCAAACCGAACGATCGAAGTTTGAATCAATCTCAGCAGTCCCAGAGTAAATGACTCATTAGACTCCTCCATTTTTCGCTTCTCCAGTCATGTTTACACGACACTGTCCCTACTACCACTGACTTGGCTAAAAAAAAAAATGTTGTTTATGAATAAAATTTCCATATTTGCAAAGATAACATTCAACACATATTCATTTGCCCTAGTAAAAATAAATTAATTTCATTTGAATTCAACTTTATTTGTAGTATTACTTGTGCACAATGCATGTTTAATAACTTTTAATGAGGATTGTGTAATATTGCCCTTTAAATGCTAAATATTTAAAGTGTACCTAAAGTATTCTTGCAATAGTTCTACTTTAGCACAATCAAATATACTACATATGTCTTTAATTGGACTTCAGCACTACTTCTAGTGCATTAAGTACAAAATTAGTTGTTTTAATTTAGCAGACTTTAAGTATAGTAAAAGTACAGTTGCATGGTATTTTATTAAGTACATAAATGTGAAAATGTATTTGAAGTATACTAAGCATAAATGTAATTCGAATACATTTAAATATATTTATTTTTCACAAGGGTGAGGTATCTGTGTAGGCTATATTGTAATAAATATTTGAGAAATTATTGATCAGTCAATGGTTTTAACTGATGCAAAAAAACAGCAGAACAATTTAAAGTATGCACACTGTTTTTGCTCCACACATATTATATGCGTCTCCTCAATAGCGTGCAGTTTTCTAGTGCATTGCTTTAACTTCTCAGGTTATATCAGTGGTACGCCCTATTTCAGATGCGTCTGAAAACACAAAAACAATGGTTGCAAACACATATGTCTAATTATTTCATCAAACTCAATGCTAGGGGCAATTTAGCAGTCACTAGATATTGGCAGGGACTGTTTCCATGCAGTTGCTGAGGTGATGCAACACACTACAAACAAAAGATAATAGTAATTTAAAACTGTAAACAACTTGTGCTTGTCTTTTACTGTATAAAACTGCAATTTACAATCAATACAATTTTAATGTAAACCAGTAAATTCAACAATGCACACTACATCGTTTTCAAAACTCATCCGGTTTTAGTGCTTTGATATTATCGTAAGCTTTTATTGCTTTTAAACTTGCACTAAAACATGATTAAAGTAGCCTATGTAATACGAACCGCCTGTTTTTGATGATTCAAGCTCAAAAACATTTATAACCTGTTTTTTTTTTTTTTTAATATAGTGTATTGACTTGGTGCCATGAAGGATACTAATGTTATTCATTTTTCATTTTAAACAGTATAGATGATCTCTTCACAACACAACTGTCAGGCCATAAATTCCCAAATGTGTGCATGCTTTGGTGTTGCAACCCTAAAAAAATGTTTTCTAGATCCGCCCCTGACGCCCTTGCCATAAACGTTTGCATAACCCAAAAAGTGGATGCTCTGAATGTTCGAAGAACACCAATAATAACATTCTCATAGCGTAATGGGAGCAAATGCTCTTAGCACATATTGGTATCAGCCTGCTAAGCACACCTGTCACAGGTTGTTTTTGTGGTCGTAACACTCTCAGGTGCTGAGCGAAGTGTTGAGTCACCTCAAAAAAAAAAAGAAAAAAAAAAAATGCGCCAGTCATGTTAACAAGCTGAATATCGCTCCAAACGTTAATCAACTCTGTCATCCTCCACCATCACCACGAGCTTCAGAGAGTCCAAACGACTGAATAGGGCAATCAAATCACACACGCTAATAAGAAAATACTTCTTGGAGAGCAGAAATTACCCTTTATGTTGAAATTGCAATTGGCTGGTTTGAGGCGAGCGGCACTGAATCACATCAGCAGCACAGAATGGAGCTAATCAGATTAGCATCCTGCAGTATAAACACGGACATTAGCATTCCGACCTGTTCCCCCCCCAAAAAAGAGAATAAATTTCTTCTCCGGCCTTAAGATAAATGCTCTCGATAGTGTCCCGGCCGCTCGGCCTCACGCTGAAGCTAGGATTAACTCCCGACTGCTCATTCTGCTCACGGACGCCGGCTATTTATAAGACAAATCTCACCCTCGTTCTACAAGACCCGTGCCGCATCGCATCTGGAAAGTCATTCGTTCTTCCTCTCGTCTGACCCGATCACAGCCCTCAATCTCGCCCGCCTTCACCTCCCAGCGTCCGATATTCCCGCCTCGCAGATCCATCAAACTACTACATGCTCGGACTGAAGACTTCGACACACACATACATATTTATGAGCTGCAAACGTCTCAGGGAAGCAGAAGAAACGTAACGAGCCACTTAAGAGTCTGATTGGAGTCGGCGGAGGAGTGAGGGAAGGAACCGAAGAAGTGCTGAGGTGTGGATTTCTGCTGGGATGAGGGAATGTGAATATTAACTTTATTCAGTCGAAACTAAGTTTTTAGTAATTTCTCTACACCATAAACAACACACAACATCAGTTATATATGAAGTCTGTACATTGCATTTGGGATTCTGCACTAGGCCTACAGTACAAAAAAAATGAATGAGGACAATGCAAGCAATCTAAATCGATGACATACAAGTGATATAAGTCTCGGTTAGCTTAACACAGAACACACAGCAAGGTTTTTTCACAATTATATATATCTATATATCTAGAAAACAGACAGAATAGAAAAAGAATAGAGCAAGCTAGAGGCCTTTTTGCTTTTGTTAATAGTATACGGTATATATAGTTGATATAGTATATAATAGTAGAATACAAAAAGAAAAATAAAACAAGCAGTAAATGAATAGAGTGTAAGTCTAGTTTTTTAGAACTAGATTTAGAATAGAAATAGAATTAGAAAAAGGGAAAAAAATAGAATAGAGAGTGCTAGAGTTAGAGTGATGTTTTAATAAATATTTCAAGCAATATTACATTTCTCTTAAATTTTAATTTAGTTTTAGTGAAATTCATTTCACACAGTATTATGGCAAAATTGACCAAACATGGTCCATGGACCAAACAAAAAAAATATTTTTAAATAATGTAATAATTAAATTAGTTACAGTATTTTTCTCTGTATGCAATAAATAAACAAACAAAATAAATAAATAAATAAATTCACACAATTTACTAAAGACATATATATATATATATATATATATGTCTTCATATGAATGAATCATATTTGAATATTCTTCATAAGGCTAGACAAATAAATAAACACACACAGTGTGAATATTTACTAATCACACTAAACTAAATATTTAAATCTTTCCCTCTGTATTAATAAATAAATGAACAGTCCAATAAATGTGCACAATATTCTATCAGAATTCACTAAACAACCCTGAAAACAAATATAGTTCATCATCTATTGGAGTATTTGACACTAGGAGGTGCTAACATCTGTTCAGCTGGTCAGACAGTTAAGGTCCAGTGCCCAACGACTGATTGACTCGGCTCTAAACTTTTGATTTGTTGACTATAAGTCTCTTCCTCCCTGATACAGACACGTCGAGTGCCATCTTCTGCTTCGATTAGAGACTCTCTGGTGTGGTTTCTCAGTCACAGAGCATGACGGCCGCGCGCTGAAGTGCTCTGCTCTCCATCAGTGAGCAAATTGTCAGCTAAAGAGCGAAGACTGCGGCAGAAGATGGATTGAAAGCTGCGGGAGTGACGGATGAGGCTGGATCTCTCTATGACAAAGTGTGCAGAGTAAATCTACACTGTGTGTCTTCATGACAAACTCTCCATCAAACACCTCCGAGAGAGAGAGAGAGATGCTGATACTGCAGGACGTTCATCACACTCCTGCCATAGAGATCGAATTACTTCACAACTTCAGAACAGGAAGAGGAATTTACTGGACTGCAATTCAAAGAAACCCAACAGGTCGCATTTCATTAGTTTAACCCAGCTACAAAATAGGCAAGATACTATAGGCTGCTTTATGTTTAGCTACAATCTGAAGGCATTACAGGGTAAATTATGGGAATGAAGATGCAATTAAATGAAATATCTATATTGTATTTGTATCAGAAAGGCACAGCATTCAAAACAGCACTGGTGCCTTTAATGAACTGCCAAAAGAGCTTCAGGAAAGATCCGAGCAGTTTGAGGTCTTGCATCAGAGCGCAATAAAGAGATCAAGATCAAGAGTGAGGAAATTCAAACTTCTAGTCATCGAAGTAGAAAAGTGCACGACTGAACTAGATGACACACAGTGAGCGCCCAACATTTATAAATATTATGACTTGATTGATATGGATTTTAGGATTTCTTTTATATTTGCCTGTAAGCTCGATTTAACAAGCAGTAGCAATGCCCTAGCAACCATTTAGAATTTTTAATCAAGCACTTAGCAACATACTAGGAACTAAAGACAATATCAGTGCATCATGATATTAACTTTAGCAAAGGCTCTAGTTATAATCTCACGGCGATTCTCAGTTTGTTTCTAATATCACAGGACGATTGCTCATTTATTAAGTCCTGAACATGCCCTGAAAGATCTAGTCCAGGAAACGCAAAGCCACAACGGAGGCCTTTCATCCACTCCTGAGTGTTTGATCTGGACCAAATCTGTCTCAATTCCCTGGACTGGACGTTGGTTAAAAGAAACAATTGATTCCAGCGCAGCTCCGGATCAATAGAGGGCTTTTACACGAGTGCTTCAGACAGCATGAGATTCACGGCTAATTCAGAGCTGCTAATCCACAGAGAAGCAACCCAAAACGTGTTTGCTCACCGAGTTCAGGTCCAGGTTGTTTTGGACCCATTCCTTGGCTTCCTCATACTCCTCCATCAGACCCATGATGTACAGCGTGTCCAGAGAATCCACGATTGAAGCGCCTCTGAGTCCACCTGCAAGCACAACACACAATACATCATTTCCTGAAATATACAGCACTTTTCAACTGGTTCCAGAAGTCGACAGATCTGTATGAATAAAAGTAAAATAATGCGTAATATTCAGTCTGGCGCCTCATTGAGACCCCCCCTAAATATTGCGATATCTTTGTTTTACGAAGGGACTGATGTTCGAGTTGGGATCCAAGTGGAAAAGGTTACTCACAAGACGAGGTCAAACACCAGCAAACTGTGGCAAAAGAGTATAGCCGATAACAAAGCGAGGGTCAGGGCAGGCAGCAAACAATCAAAAAACTAGACTACAGTCCAAGGTCAAGAACACAGTGAAACAAGGAAACGGGAACTAGAAAACAAGGAATAGGCTAAACAATAATCAGTGTAAGAGAGAGGGTGAGGGCTTCTTTTAAGGTAGAAAGGGGGGAACACAAGACAGAATCAACCAATGAGAACGAGACACATGCAATGCAAGGAACCAATCAGAACATGGCACATTTACAAAGGTAGCATAAGACATGTGCTGCGTCCGAAATTGCTTACTTCCCTACTATATAGTACGTGAAAAACAGTATGCTAGGCGAGTAGCATGTCCGAATTCATAGCATTTGAAGATCAGTAGGCGAGAAGTACCCGGATGACCTACTGCTTCCGGCCGAATTCTGTAGTAGGCATACCATGGACGCTTTCC
>JAUCMS010000028.1:20228788-20250478 GCA_032357445.1 Enteromius radiatus | reverse complement strand
TTATGTAAAGAAAAACTTTTATTTTGGATGCGATTAATCGCGATTAATCGTTTGACAGCTCTAATATATATATATATTAATAATATAATATAAAACTAAAATGTTGATATGCATTGTCTTTATGAACAAATTAAATGAAAATAATAATAAAATATATGTTATGGGAATAAATTGGATTGAAAATTGGGGTGAATGTGCTTAATTTTCAAAGAAAAAGTATCACAAGCATTAATAAAAGTAATATTAGTAAATAATAATAATCAATTATTTAAAATATGACTTCTGTTTATTTATTTATTTTATTTTGGGGTTTTTGTGAGATTGAGCTACTGTAGTTTCACTGATATGTTTTTAATGAAAGTTTTTGAGCTCATTTAGTAGCTTTGCAAAAAAGCATGATGTTAATGCGATATCTTAATATCTTCTTCATGCATTAGAGTTTGTGTGGTGATGCAGTCTAGATTTACAATACTGCGGATGAAGTTAAATATCCAAGTTTATATGAAGAGCTGGGTGATAAGCTACATTTTGAGATGAATGGCATAAAGGATCTGATAGATCTGCAGTTTTCCCATCATTACTCACACAGGGCTCAATCATTCACTCTTTAAAGGTCTTCACTTTCCATCTCCAGCTGAAATGGCCAGGTAATAGAAATTAGTCAAATAAATGCATTAAGCTCTGAATGCTGCTAATCTGCCGAATATGAAACGCAGACGCATATTAAAATGGAAATGTGCACAATAGACCTCATGATTGGTGGACACTCCAGTTAATTAGCACTTGATGTAAAACCACCTTGAAGATTCACCTTTAATTTCACCGCATGCTATGAGAGATCAGTAAAACTGAGAAAACGGCCGTAGGAACATATTTGCGGCCTGAAACATCATTTCATCCATTCGTCACTCCGTAATTTCAAGGCTAATACCCTTATTTTTCATTTTCCATTTAATTACAGTCCACCTTTTCTTCTTTTTCCACCCTTGTTTCGAGAAGGCAGTTATTATTATTAGCTCTGCTCTGTCCAGATGCGACGGCAGACCCTACAGGCAAGAAAACAAGCTCATTTCATGCCTCTTATTTACCTTTTCTCTACACCTGACCGACCCGATCCAATCAGCAGCCTCGCCTGCCGGCCAATCAGGTGTTAGAGACTCATTTTCAGAGAGCAGATCAAAGCTGATTGGCTGAAACATTATTGGAAATCCAAACATCTGAGTGTGCAAACGACTGCTGAAAGTTTACAGGAAACTCCAAACACTGTTCATCTACATATGACAGAATTATAAGGAGTCTGAAACGTCTTAAAGGGACAGTTCACCCAAAAATAAAAATAATTTACTCATTTATTACTGTATATAATATCATTTTTTGTTTCAAACCTTTTAAGTGAATTAATAACATTACACAAATCAATTTGCTATATATATATATAAATGGATGTTTATGAAAGGTTTCATATATATATATATACACATACACACACAATATTTTTCCTTATGCTCTTACAGAAACACTATCTTAAATTATAGCAGAAGGAAGTTAATCAGTTTAAGTAGCTCCTGTGTAAACAGAGGAACATTGATTGAACTAAAACATCTCTCATGGTCATCAAGGGGCTTAAGGGCTTCTGGGTAAAACTGGTCAGCAGCGATTAGTGAGCGCGGTAGATAAGGAGGCCATGACTACCGGACGTCATGATGAAGACATCGACTCATCGTCAGTGGCCTGAAATATCCCACAGTCCCTCATTTTCCTGTTGACTTCTGACTTCTTTCCATCCAAGTCGTCACTGTAACAAATTCTCCAATCTCCTCTAATCCTGCTCGCTCCGTCATACATTCGTGGCCAGTTTTTCATTATCTTGCTCGTAATTCCCGAGGGATTCCCTGCCGAACTGCTTGCTTTTTTTAATCCTGCTGTTTTTATCCACATGCTAAAAGTAAACACAGCGTTTTCTTCGAATCGACGCAAGCAGATGGACACAAGAGGAACAGACTTATTTAAAGACACCGAAATACAAATTGGAGTAAAGTATAATCTTTGAGAGAGAAAACTTCGGTCTAAATTTGTTACCCATTTGATCTCACTTCTGCAATTACCAAGATACCAAAGTATGAAATAAAGTCAGATCTTAATAATGTGCTTTTGGATAAACTCACATCCGGTTAAAATTCAACATATTTTCAGCTTAATGATATCTTCCATGTATTTACATCGTATTTCATCGTAGCGCCATTGGTTTCAATGGTAGGGCCCTATGATTTCCGTGATGCGGAATACGCGGACGGAATCACGGAATTTTTTTTTTTTTTTTTTTTTAACCTCTTTCTCTTTTTTCAGTTTAAAACAACAAACCTAAAAAGGTCTCTACCTAAACCGTGGCCAAATGGCATTGTTAAACATGTTGCCTAGTAACCATACGTCCTTACGTTCCCGCGCAAGGAAAAAAATGAGCAGAAGCAAGGCGTGAGTTTGTGGAAGATTTTGTTGCAATGTGTGCTGAAGCTGACATACCGCTTGAGAAAATGAAGACGATACGTCTGTTTCTTGTTAAACATTGCAAGCAGGGAGGTGCACTCCCAGAAAACGCCAGCAGCCTCAGGCAGACCCACCTGCCGTGGGTCTTTGACCAGCACATGCAAAAAGTGCTGCAAGAGATCCGTGGAAAGAAATTCTTCGTTGTTGTCGACGAAACCTCTGACAACCGAGATCGCAGTGTCCTCAACATTGTTATAGGTGAGCATCCAATTAACTTTTATTTTATGTAGGCTAATACAGCATATTAGCCTATTTTTAACTAGGGATTATATTAAATTTTAATATACTGGGATGCAAACAGCGCACTTTTCACTAGTGTTTCTTCTTGCTGCGTATCTTTTACTGTCTATGGCAGTGGCCTGATTGGAGGTAACTAGCTCGCCATGGAGCCATTCACATGTCGTGTCTTTTGCGCGCGGCAAGCGACGCGCTCATTTTTTCCAGGTGCAGCGAGATGAAAACACCTCAACTTTTCAGAATAAAAGCAGAGCTACAGTACAGCAAGCGTTTTTCGTTGGTGGAAATCTATTAGCTACTAAAACTTCTTTGTCATTATGGAGAGTGCAGTGTATGGTTGCATAGCAACGACAGACGCCACGGGAAAATCGGACCGGATTTTACTATTAATAATAAAAGATAAGCTAATTTGCATTGTTTTTGTAAATGTCAGTAATTTTTTTCTTTTTTGACTTTATAAAAATTATTTTAAATTATTTACTTAAATATGTGAGGTTTATCGTTTTTATAAAACCTTTTTTTTTTGTGAAAAATTATTTAAAGGCTGAAATATGTGAGGTTTATCTTTTTTTACAAAACCTTTTTTGTCAAAACTTAAATAATTTCATTTTACCATATGTGCCTGCAGGGGTGGGCTGGGGATGGCAGGGGTTGGTGGTGATGTAAGTATTGGTGGCGAGGGCTTCGATTACCTCTCTTTTTAACTGGATTTTTAAAGGTCAATACTGTTTAGAAGTGAAAAGAAAACAAACAAATATGAAAAATCCAAAAGGGCTAAAAATAAATAAATAAATAAAACGGAATTTGAGAAAAAATAAAACGGATTTCATAGGGCCCAACAATGGGTCTACGATGTACTTAAGCTCACAATGCTTTCGGGAAACACAGCCCTGAGCCTAAACAATGAAGATTACAAAAGTAAAGTTTGTTAAGTACCAGAATCCGAAAGGATATTAAAATATATTCAATAAGTTTTAAATGCAAACTTCAGGAAAAATCCTTGAAAAGTGCTTCCCCCCCCCTAGTTTTGAATAGTCACTAGTCATTTAATTCAACAAAGATTGCTAAAGTCAACAGATTTTACTAATAGACCTAAAAATAACATCACGACGCTGCCACTTTTCTGAAGTCACTTCTCCAGCCCGCAATTTAGCTCTAAATATCAGCTGAAAATGATCATTTTGACCCCTCTCAACAAAACATTGCATAACTCAGTAAATATTCATGCGTGACATTTCATATTTTGGCTTTCAGTGTTATTTATGTTTGCCTTTCTTCAGAAAAAGATGAACAAAATCAAACATTTTAGATGGGGAAGTTTGGCCCTGTAGCTAGTCCACCGAGGCCAGAATGTAAATATTCAGGGTCATATATTCGTACAATTTGGACCTCAGCTGTCTGTGGCTGCAGTGCTGACGTAAAACCTGCACAGTCACCTGCTCTCCGGCACATCTGCCTCCTGGCACCCACTTTACATGTAATCAGGGGCCGGTACCACAGGGGCCCTGCTCGGAGCGCACACAATCACAGGTGCTGCCGGGATCCACCTGTCTACTCCGATACAGATCATGAGCTCCGAGCCCCAGCGCAAGAGCTTGACTAGCTGCTAGCTCATGTCAGTCAGCTAGAGGAAGAACCAGTCAAACTTAACTGGGTTCGATCAATTACTTCAGGAAACTACAGCATGTGTGGGTGTCTTGCTATAATGCATACCTTCGTCGTAAGTCACTTTGGATAAAAGCGCCTGCCAAATGCATAAAAGTAAATGCACTTTAAGTGTAAAGTCTGTGAGATGTGATAAAAGCTCTCTGCGAATACATCTAGGGCTGCTAAATAAGTATGTATATGTAAGGCAGCCGGCCAAAACACATACACCGAACAGATGGTGAAGCGGAGATAAAAACAGCCAATGCCTATAACAAAGCTCATGCTATCTGTATGTATGTAAGATGGGAATTGTAAGTATAACAACATTGGCTCAAACTAATGATGAGAGTTAGAGTGAAGGACAACCTGTTTGACTGGACATCATCTATCTACAGTACTTTATCTACTCAACTTTCAATCCATCCATCCCTTCATCCACATATTCACCCATGCATCCACCATCCATCTACCTATCTATCTATCCATCCACCCATCTATATATCCTCCACCCCTCAATCCATCCATCCCACCATCCAAACATCCACCCACCCATTCATCATCTATTTACCATCTTTTCATCCACCCACCCATCCATCTATCGATTCATCCACTCATCTACTGTATATGCAGTATCCTTCACTCCTCCATCCGTCCCACCATCTATTTATCAACTCACCCATCATCTACAGTATTTATCCACCCACCTATCCAACCATCCATCCATCCACCAATCGATCCATCCATCCTCCCATCCATCTATATATCAAACAAACACCTATCAGTCTATCTATCCATCCACCCATCAGTACATCATCTATCCACGCATCATCTACTGTATCCATCCATTTGTCATCCATCCATATACAGTATACACATCTTTTTTCGTTGAAAATCTTTTTAATTCTACTTCTCATTCTGCAACCCGTTTGCTTCCTCGATTCAATTTGAATAAAGGAAGTGTTTCTGACTCCACGCTGACCTGTAGAGATCGGTCCTCCCACAGCATTCAGATCTTTTCTGGCTCTTTCCGCCACCCTCAGCAGAATGGGACACAACAGGGGAGTTAACGCAGAGCTCGCTATAAAACGCCTTTAATAAAGCACAGTTCTTTACCGGGCTGCAGACGGGTTTTTAGGGTTATGCAAGTCTGAGAAACACAAGCAATAATGTGCTGATGTATTAATGCTTCCAAATCAGTCCTCGCCGTCTCATGTGTGCATCTGTCATCAAAAAACATTTCGCCTCAGCTTTATCGACTTTCTTTAACCAGTCCCTTTGCGCCTTGATGGTTGAAAGCTAAAGTCCTTCCTGACAGGAAGGGAAACTCATTAAGAATATTTTATAGATCTATTGTCATAGCCTTCCTGAAAAGTCCCATATCTATAATCAATAATGCATCGGGCCAAAAAAACAGGCCAAACTAATCAATAACTTTCCACTCGATGCCCCATTGCCCTATTGATGCTGGTCTTTGGCCCCGTCCTGAAAAAATACGCTGCTGTGTAAAAGTCTGATGTGAAGGGCTCAGACTGAGGGCAGTAAACCTACTCAATCAAAAAACAACACGCACAACAAAAATCATTAGTGCCTCAAGTAGTCTGTACGCTTAACAGAGACACATGAGTAAAGGTCACTAGGCCACAGTCCACGTAATATGCTTCATTCAGGATGGAGCCACACTGTAAGACCTCAGGAGTCATTCCTGTTACGCAACATGTTTTGTACAGAGTAACTGCAAAAAAAAGCTTCCATTTTGTACACAATGGCAATAAAATTACCAGGATGCAACTTGAAAGTAGAAATAGAGTGAACATCGTAATTGCATATATTTGAACATTGAATTTTCTTTTTTATGCTTATATATATTTTATATCATTGTCTTGTCATTTTGATTTTACTGTTTTTTAAAAGGACTTAGAATCTTAGCATATATACAAAGTAAAAAACCAACTTGATGTCACTTCCTGGAGGATGATGTTATTCAAATATGGCATATCATTTTCTAAATTATTTTATTTTACACGTTAGATGAAAAATATTCACTTACATTTATTTTCAGCAACTTAATGGAATTAAATATAAATACATTTAAAAACTAAAACAAAAAGGGCTAAATATTTTCTAAAAAACTAAAAACATTACCTTAAAATCCCTACCAAAAAAATTAAATGTATAAATATAAAAAGCTTAATACTACATTTTTTATATTTTTTTTAAATAATACAATTCATAAATATAAATATAATTTAAAAAGCTAACTGTGACTTTCACAGTTTAGACTTCAGTCATTTTTCATTGTGCAGTTTTTTTTTTATTGTTATGTCATTTTAAAAAAAGTCTGATTTGCAAGATTTACTCAGAATTGTGTGCCAAACTAAGAACTGCAAGATACTGAATTTTGCAATTCAATTGTGAGACTTGGCAGAAACAACAATAAAAGATACTATATGAATAATACTAATACTTTTAGCAAGACTGTGTGTCAAAAGCAGTGACCTGTTACTCTATAACTGAGTCTCCAGAGACGGGTTCAGGAAATGAGATGTGATTAAAGAACACATTCAGACTGAATGCATTGGATGTCTGCTGTGTGTTGTAATGTACAGCGTACGTTATTGACCTAAATCTTATAGCTGTGAGCTTAATCAGGAGCTGCATCCCGCTTTAATCTGCTATTGTGGGTTATATGTGAGAGAATGCCACTAGTAAACAATGCATGAAGACGACTGAACTTACACGCTCGTGTTTTTCTACATGCAACGTGACGTGAAAACTAGAGCAGACGCAATGCAATGAGCTCCCAACACAAGATAAAGTGCAAAAATACAGTCAGATGTAGATCTGCTCGGTGTATTTGGCAACATGAAATTGCATTTGCGACGCGTTCACTTCACTAGGAACATGCATTATAAAAGTAAAAGGTGCCAGTTTTGATATCATGTTAACTATTCAACTCAAAAATAACTCATGTCACGTGGCTGATATTTTATGTTGTTTTATTTTTTTCTTAAAAAACATTTTACATGTTTTTAACGAAATGTAAATACATTTAAGAATGGCAGCAGATGGGAAGATTATTACTGAATAACAACCTAAAACTGCATGTCATATGCATGACTGTTATTATATTTTTATGGTGTTTTTTTGGCTTTTTCTGGGATTGACAGCATGACCTTCTGCTTTCTTTGGAAAATTGAAGCTTCCTAAAATAACCTCTCAACTCTCTTTGTGTTTCGTGGAGGAAAATAACAGAGTGTCAATGAGGACTATTCATTTCTCTATATCTGTAGGGCCAAGAACAGCACACCCAGAAAAACCCCATTTGACAGTTTTCAGCATTTTCATATCACATGCATGATTTAAGCGCTTTTTAACTGAATGCAAACACATTCGGAAGGAGCTGCAGAAAGATTATCAGTGAATAACAACAACTTAGAGTTGTATGTCACATGCATGACTATCATTATATATATATTTTTTACTTTTTATGCTTGAAAGCATAAATCACCATCCGCTTTCCTTGGAAAACAGAAGTTGATGAAAACAAGTTCCAAACACTGCACAAAAATGCAAAGTCAGATCAGCATCAGGAGAGTAAATAAAGACTTTTTATGCACTTACTGTAAATGTTTTTAGTCCTAAAAATAAAAAACCCATTTGGATTACACAGATTTCTGCACTCAAAAAAACATAGCATTGTTATTTTTTTAATAATTGCATCTATTCTTGATTCTATTTAGATAATCATATTTTCAAAGTGCATTTACTCATTTGCATAAATCTGGAAAAAGTAGGTGAAAATATGGCTATAGCTGTGAAACAAGCAAAAAATCCTTTTAAACAAAACAGATTTATTGATGATAAATGTATAAACCTGGTTATTGTGTATTTTAAGCATTAATTGTATTGCAGAAATCTGATCAGTTGACTCAGTCTGACAAATGCTCCATGCAAATGAAAAGTGTGGAAAGCTTTGCATGCAGTGGTTTCTCTGTGTGTTTAGCAGTGAGAGCCAGCTCTGTTTAGTTTCGGGAGTTGATTCCCAGCACTCATCTCATCCGGCTGCCAGCAGAGGCCGAGATGTTGGGAGGTTATTTGAAGGTCAGCTTTGATTGTTAGTTTGTCTCGGTTTTGGTGAAAGGCAAGAGAAGGAAAGCCAACGTTTCCATGGACACATGATAAATCGAGTCGGGCTTCATTAAAAATCCCACAATGCTCCTCTGCGTCGGCGCCTCCAGACCAGACACAGGGGGTACAGGGGCGTTTTTGGAGACGGTCCAGGGTCAGAGTCTTGTACATTCCAACCGACGTGTAGCGCATTTGTTCTTTCCGTCTGGAAGCGGTGGGCCGAGCAGCGATTTGCTCCATTTATAAGCCTGAACAGACGCAGCATTCCCATTCCAAACTATTGTTTCTCACTGGGCTGGAGCCGGAGAAACAGGGATTGGCTCACAAATATGGGAGAGATAAACAGTATATTTTAACAACAGTTTAGTCTAGGGACCAATTTTCAATGGAAACTAGTTGCTTATTAGCATGCCTGTTACTGGTTTATAGTACCTGTTTCTGGCTTATTTTATACCCGTTTGAGATTGATTCTCACGAAAATGTCTGCATCAAAATAAACTCACAAAATGATTTTATGTCCATAGAAAGCCCATTAAATGTTTTGAATACAGTGATACAGTCATACTGTGTTCAACTTTTCTGCATGAATTCATATTAAAATATATTAAATAATAAGGAAGCATAATAAATCTTATTGTGTTTTATATGAGTAAAAAAAAAAGCCTACCGACAAAAAAAAAAGGGGGGGGGGAGAAAATTACAACTAATTAGTATTTAGGGTAAGAATAATTTATCTGTCATAAATTTTTTTGTTTGTTTTTTTTTTTTTTGCAAATATGTCAGACAAGATTGTTACACTGAATGACATTTTGTGGGTAATTATAGTAAATCAGGGAAAAATGTATGATATTTCTTTTTTGGTTAGAAAAACAAAAACAAAATTGCAAATTAAACAAACTCTGCTCAGAGTTAGATTTTAACATGTTTGATTTGTATTTTGAGCACTGGGATTATTAAAAATGATATAAAATCATTGATAAAAGTACATATGATGCAAACAAATACATTTTTACTGGAGTATTTTTTTTCTCTTTCTCAAATACTTGATCGGTTTATTCTGTCCACCACTGGTGATAAACAACTTTCACAAAAGCAATGTTTTAGGATGGTTTCCTAGGCGAGGAGCTCAACCGCCTCTAGCTATTTCCTCTAACCCCCCCCCCCCCCACTTCGTTTTCTAACAAGAGCGCTTTAAATGCATCTGAATCAGCAGTATGCAAATCCAGACTCACAGCCAGAGAAACGTCTGAACAAACTGAATTACATTAGCACATTTAGTGTGCCTTCACAGCGTCTGGAGCACATGGGCTTTGACAGCGCTGTCATTGATTAGGTGTTACAAACAAGTTTGTTAGGAATGCATGGATTTAACTGAGAGCGCATCTGCAGGTTTATCCTGTGACTCCTCACCGATAGATTACAAGTCCAATTCAATCAACGTACTTGATCACAGAAGTGGAGACAAACATTAAGCTGCTACTACGACATAATGATTTTTCAGTGCTGTTTATTAAGGAGGCATCGATTTTACTATTGCTCATATTCAGGGTCAGTAATGTGATCAATTCTCAAAACTACAGGAACATCACAGAGATCACAGAGAAAAAAGAACTACCAAGCAGACTTGCAACACCCTAGCAACCACATAGCAACATCATGGAAACCATATTAAAAAACACCCTAGCAACCACATAGCAACACTATGGAAACTGTATAAGCATCACCCTAGCAACCACGTTAAGAACGCCCAAGCAACCACATAGAAACACTATGTAAACTGTATAAACACCCCGGCAACCACATAAACAACACCCAATTAATCACACAATGCCCTGAAAACCAACCCTAGCAATCACATAGCAACACCATGGAAACCAAATAAACAACACCCTAGCAACCACATAGCAACACTGTGGAAACTATATACACATCACCCTAGCAACTTCATAAACAACACACTATAAACCACACAGCAATGCCCTTACAACTACATTAACAACACCCTAGTAATCAGATAGCAACACCCTTGTATAGAAATGCCCTGGGATCCCTAGTTATCACCTAGCAATACCCTGGCAACTGCCCACAACACCCTAGCAACCACATAGAAACAACGTGACAACCACACAGCAACACAAAAGCAACCGCATAGCAGCACCCTAGTAACCATATAACAATGCCCCACTATCAGCTGCGTAGCAACACCCTAGCAACAACATACTGTAGAAACACTGGTTAACTGCCTAACAACCACCAAGGTTCATGTTACTGTAATTGCAGGTTTAAAGGTTAGCTGTGACAAAATGTTCAGAAATTGGTATCAATGCAATAAAAAAGTTTTAGTTTTTATCTAATGATGTTATTTTTAATCTTTATTACAGTTTCTTCAGAACATGTAAAAATCCAGTTATTTAATAAACAGAGTTTGAATTCATCAATAATTTATGACCGCAAACGCTGGTGAGTTTAAATTGAATTGGTTCTGTTTTGTGTATTTTGTAGCAAAGACTCCATTTAAGCTTTAAATCCTGGATTCTGGTTTAACGCCCCATTTATGTTTATTTGCATACTGAAGAGGGATTGGTTATTCTTCTATGGCATCTATTAAACACAGCTACAGCTAACGGTAAAGCAGCAGAATCGAAGCTTTAATAATGAAAAACCTGTGCTAAAATCACTTTTATGATGAATCACGGAGACCTCAGTGATTTATCTTCAATCGCCTCTCTACAAGTCCTGTGTGTGACATCCTGGAGCGCTGCTCTCTGGTTCCTCGTCTCTCTATTACAGCTGTGTTAGTGTATCCTGTGACCCTTCTGACCTCCAGCTCTGCCTGTAATGAACAGTAATGGCCTGCAGCCTTGAGCAGCAGCAGCGCAGGAACAGACCCGCTCACCACGAGAGCTGCTAAATGAGAGTGAGAGAGGGTAATGTGTAATAGATGGAAACCAACTGATAGCGCAAATAAAGGAGAGGCAGGAGGCATGAGTGCACTGATGGAAATGAAAAAGCCAACAATATACAGGAAGTGAAGAAGAAAAACAACTGGATGGGAAAAAAGGCTGAATAAATGCAATACGGGAGAGACATGGGGACATGCATGTGCAATAGAGTCTGCCATATTTGTTTGCTAGTGTTTCACTGGTTGCTGTGTATTTTAGTCTGTCATATATGGTTGCTAGTCTGTTACAGGTTACCAGGGTGTTGCTATGTGTTTTAGTCTGTTTTTATGCTGTAATATATGGTTGTTGGTGTTTTACTGGTTGCCAGGGTGTTACTATGCATTTTAGTCTGTTTTTAGTCTGTTATGTGGTTGCTATGTGTTTTAGTATGTTTAATTCTGTCATATATGGTTGCTTGTGTTTTACTGGCTGTCAGGGTGTTGCTATGCATTTTAGTATGTTTTATTCTGTCATATATGGTTGCTAGTGTTTTACTGGCTGTCAGGGTGTTGCTATGCATTTTAGTATGTTTTATTCTGTCATATATGGTTGCTAGTGTTTTACTGGTTGCCAGGGTGTTGCTATGCGCTTTAGTCTGTTTTTAGTCTGTCACATGGTTGCCAGGGTGTTGCTATGTGTTTTAGTCTGCCTTTAGTCTGTTTTAGTCTGCCATAGTTGGTTGCTAGTGTTTTACTGGTTGTCTGGGTGTTGCTATGTGTTTTAGTCTGCCTTTAGTCTGTTTTAGTCTGCCATATATGGTTGCTTGTGTTTTACTGGTTGTCAGGGTGTTGCTATGCATTTTAGTATGTTTTATTCTGTCATATATGGTTGCTAGTGTTTTACTGGTTGTCAGGGTGTTGCTATGCATTTTAGTATGTTTTATTCTGTCATATATGGTTGCTAGTGTTTTACTGGTTGCCAGGGTGTTGCTATGCGCTTTAGTCTGTTTTTAGTCTGTCACATGGTTGCCAGGGTGTTGCTATGTGTTTTAGTCTGCCTTTAGTCTGTTTTAGTCTGCCATAGATGGTTGCTAGTGTTTTACTGGTTGTCAGGGTGTTGCTATGTGCTTTAGTCTGTTTTTAGTCTGTCACATGGTTGGTAGTTTTTTACGGGTTGCCAGGGTGTTGCTATGCATTTTGGTCTGCCTTTAGTATGTTTTATTCTGTCATATTAGGTTGCTAGTGTTTTGCTTGTTGCCAGGGTGTTGCTATGCATTTTAGTATGTTTTATTCTGCCAAAGATGGTTGCTAGTGTTTTACTGGTTGCCAGGGTGTTACTATGTATTTTAGTCTACTAGTTTACTAGTAGTGCTTTTCAGGCAATTCCGTTTTTTGCATTTATAGTCACATGACATATATAAAAAGTCATATGATCATTTTTCAATGTATTATAACCTCCAAGAAACACTTAATGTGTGCTAATTCTAAAGTATAAGGGGCTTTTCCGCATAATGTTGGTTAATGGAAATGCCGTCATTTCACAATACTTTTTTATCGACATTTATGAAATATCGACAAAGTTTTGTGCAAATCCATAATGGAAATGCGGCTATAGATGGTTTCTAGTTTTTTGCTGGTTGTCAAAGTGTTGCTATGTGTTGTAGTATGTTTTTACCGTCATACATGGTTGCTAATGCTATTTTTAATATAATGCCATTTAACTAAAAAATAGCAAATAGTTCTCTCTGACCCACTTTTTGGAATTGTGCTTATTTTGCATGACCATAAAATAGGGCCTGAATATGCTTCAAATCAAAACTGCATGCAGTACATTTAACTCTTTAGATCTTTAAGGAACCAAAAAACTATTCTTGGCATCACTGTGAAAAAGAAATAAACATTGCAAAAAGGAGTTAAGAGTAAATGGTACTTGAACTACTTTGAACTATGAGTTGCTTGGCAAGCTTTGAGTTGCAAAAGAGCTTTTCCAAACACACACACACACACACACACATACACAGAGCAGCTCTGAGATCCACACGGCAGAGACAGACAGTCGATATCTCCCCACTGTGCTTCAATATTCCAGCATCGCCTCTCTGAACGCCCGCTGAGCAAACACCCGCTAGAAGCAGCGTCACGCAGCACAAACCATCCAAACAACAGAGAGCAATCAAGACAACGTGAACCCATACGCATGCACTGAACAGTTCTTTTCTAAACGGCAGACGTATTCAATTTGGGCAGAATTAAAATCACAAAGTACGCCCGTGAAACACACCACGACTTGCCTCAGGGAAAACAAGTCCTGTCCGAACCGAGCCAGAAGCAAACGTGCAAAGCAAGAGAAAATTCATTAAACAGTTTGATCTTTTAATCAAACAATCTACAACTCGCATGGGATAGAGGCGTTCTGATCATTAATCAAGTCAATGAATCAGCTTTCATCGCATCATGCCGCAGCCATTCTCTGCCATTGTTTCTGCGTCGCTGAGTGATGGTGAGCAGACGCCTGCTAAAACCGTCTGACAGTCACATTCATCCAGCAGCTTCATCACAGACCCTGACGGGCCTTTGATGCCTTCAACATGTAGTATTCATTGGATCGCATATCAAAAAGGAAAGGGAATCTCTGCATCAATTAAATGCTACTATTTAGACTCGTAATGAGATTCTGACAGATTCCTTCATTTACAGCGGCCCTTGTGCAGACACTAAAATAATACCTACTGACTGAAAAAATACAGTAAAATTGCTAAATATTTTTTCAATCTAAAATAGCTATTTTCTATTTAAATATATATTAAAGTGGAATTTATTCCTGTGATCAAAGCTGTATTTCCAGCATCATTACTCCAGTCTTCAGTGTCACACAATCCTTCAGAAATCATGCTAATATGCTGATTTTATTTGAAATGCAAATCTATTTTATTATCTAATTTCGCCAAAGGTTAAATTCAATAAAATTAAGTAACTAAATGAATCTAAATGATTATTATTTTCTATACGGTTTTATCATCAGCCACCTGTAACCTAAAGTCTAAGACTTAATAATTCCACTTTTCAGCATAACTAATTCATATTTTTTCTGCTTTTTTGCTCCCATGATAACAGCAACTAAATAAAAACTCGCCGGGAAAAGTCACATTCTATATGAGAATTATTTGTGCGTGGATGCGTTCTGAATTATTCATTTCCTGTTTTCTTCACAATAATGAAAAAGAAACGTCCCTAATGTACGGCTTCAGAACAGGTAGTGAATATGAAGGAAGCCAAAGAAGACAAGCATTAAAGGGAATACGAGATATGAAACACGGAGGTACAGTAACAACCCGGTGACTTTCAGTATATCAGCGGGCTTTCCACAAGACGCCTAAATGCAGATGCCATCGCGTCTATTTACTCGTGGGATTGAATGAAGGACACGGCGTTCAATTTCATACTCGGCTTCACAGGGACACGTAAAGATCAAGGATCTTGTAAGAGGCGGGAAACCTGTACGCCGCAACAAACGCGCAAACCTGGTGGCTTATCGGATTAGCGGTTTCACAAAGCGGGGCGTCTTTTTCCCAAGCTTGAAGGAATCTGTCACAAAACGACTCATTCAATGCATCGGATCATCCGATTGCTAAGACAGATAGTTTCCCGAGGCTAATTGGGTTGCTCTGATAAGAAAACAGCAATTAAGTGATAAAGTGCTGGAGTTTGACCCTTGAATCTGTGAGATGTCACTTTTAAACTATCCAAAAAGTATTCAATTTCTGTGTTTTTTTTTCTCCCTAAAGCAAATGTGACCGGTCACTTTAGATGTCTCTTTCTGTCTAAGGTTTTAAAACTGTCTATGTGAGACTGCAGAGCTCAAAGAAAACCAATGGCTCGATTTGATGAGTGGACCGTACTGACCTCATTCCCACACTGACCTTTTGTATTGTCTATAAACGGTTAAAATCCATGTTCCTCATTTCTTATTGTACAGCAACATTCCAAATGTCAAGTGTGCTGATATTTCTGCAGGACAAGCCGCATTATCACAGCTAGCGAGTTATAGAACTATAAGTTATAGAGTTTCATGAACAGAAAACAGGCTAAATCATATTCACTTCTTCTAAGATGAGGTCTTTCAGAAGGTCTTTTGAATTCTGCTTTCTTAAAATCTCATTTTAATTCCACACCCTGTTTACAAACTTAGTTCTAATTCAAAAGGAGTAAAATTAATACACTGCGTTTTATTGGTCTCTACACTGTATAAAAATTTTCAAAAGTTGAGCCAACTTCAAATTTGAAGGCAACCAGCTTTAGCAGATTTTTGAGTTTTCTCAACTTAAACTCATAAAAAATAAGTTGAGAAAACTCAAAAATCTGTTGAAGCTGGTTGCCTTAATTTTTATTTTTTTTTACAGCTTATAAACTATCAAAAAGAATGGACTATTTCCACAAACACTAGATAATCATTGATATGATCAAATAAATTTTGATTTATTTGATATATTTCATAATATTTTCTACATTTTATTTTGGATTTAAGACATTATTAATTTCTTTGGTTATTTGTAAGCAATTTATTAGAACCAAATTAAAATAATTCACTGACTTTTTCATTAACTAATTAAAAAAGACTTATTGTTATTTCACAGAGATTACTAATAAAATATAAATTGGGATATAATAACATAGCCGTATTGTGACAAAAAAATGTCTTTAATATCTTTAAATGAAATTTATAAAACATAATAAAACAGTAAATTATTCAATTATATTTTATACTTTTCTTTTAAGAGACATTTTGTTAACAAAAATTCTGCAATTTATTAGAACCAAATTAGAATTGTAGACTGGCTTATTAATTTTATTTAACTAATTTATTAAATCTAAATTGGCATATAATAACATAGCTGTATTGTCATAAAAACTTGTCTTTAATATATTTAAATAAAAAAGATATTAAAATAAAATAAAATGTATGAAACATAATAAAGCATTAAATTATTTATATTTTATACATTTCTCTTTAAGATTAAAGGCACATAAATAAATGTGATCATTAAGTTATTTATTAGAACTAAATTGGAATGCAATTATTTAATAATTGTAATTTATTCAAATGGATTTATTGGTATGTATAGACATTATAAACAAAATATATACCAAGAAAATATGCATGCAAACGTTTTTTGCATCGTTACTAAAACCTTAGTATAGTTTTTTGCTCCTGCTCCAATTCATTCTGAATTTCATTCAACCTCATTGTCTTTAAAGGCAGCAGTGTTCAGAGACAGCATTTTAACAGAAACACCCTACATAGTCAGCAAACACATAGTGTACACTAGCTTTTACCACAGAGCCATGAAGGACTGAAAACCCTGAATCTGTAATCTGAATAAAAAAACACACCCAGTCCTGTGAGACGAGACTGAAATGCTTCTGGTAACTGCATAAAGCTAGATGAAGAAATCAAATCAAAATCATAACCTCACTCACCGAACATATTTCCGATGTGTCCGTTCCTGGTCAGAGGTCGAAGTTCATTCTTTCCCCAAGCATAACGTTTATAGTTGTCCCAGGCAAACTTCATCATCTGCAAACACAAGAAAAACAGCTTAAGATCTGAAAAATGGGCTCTAATAATACGTTTAGTGTGCAGATACTCGCATTAAACATGATATTAGGATGCAATTATATCAAGAGCCACCAAGCGCAGACGCGCACCGATCAAAAACGAAGATGAAGCTGAAAAATATGGGCTTTTACGCATTAGGCGACAATACCTCTGGCGAAGCCGAGCATGGATAAAGCATGGAAGAAATATGAGAATGTTATGAATGACACAACAAAGAATTTAATCATGTTTCACGAGCTCTATTTATTTCTGCTGGAAGCAACACACTGTCGTAATTAGCTGAGCGGTAAGACGGGCAGGCCTGAAGGAGCACATTCATCAAATACATCAACAGACAGACCACGTCAAAGAAATGGACTGTTACCTGCGTGCATTAATCAAGAAAATAAATTAATAACTGCATAATCATTGCTTTCTCGTCACCACTAACCACTGCATATTCAAATGAGTTGTTTTGCTTTGCAACAGTCTTCTCCTTTTTAAAGAGGTTATGATGAGCTAAAAAAAAATGATACTAAACCAATTAAGAATTATTAACCAATTTATTAATTTGAGCTAATTTTATATATATATATATATATATATATATATTATTGTTACGCATATACAATTATTAATAAATATATATTTTTTTCTATTTTAAAAAGCACATATTCAGTAAGGATGCATTGATCAAAAGCGACAGTAAAAAAAAAATGTTTATGTTAAAAACTTAAAAATGCTGTTCTTTCAAAGGTTCTATTCAAAGAAAATATTAAAATTATTATTGATAATAATCAGAAAAACAAGTAAATCAGCATATTACAATAATTTCTGTGATCATGTGACATTGAAGATTGGAGTAATGATGCTGAAACTTTAGGTTTGATCACAGAAATAAATTACATTTTACAATATATGCACACAGAGAATTGTTATATTAAACTGCAATAATATTTAGCTTTTTTTTTACTGTATTTTTGGTCAAATAAAAGCAGTCTTGGTGAGCAGAAATGGCTATTTAAAATATAGTTTAACGTTACATTTTCTGTTTTCAATATTATTCAAGTTACTTTTCATGTTTTTTATTGTATTTTATGGTGTTCGTAAGCTGTATTTCTTTTGTTTTGCTTTTAACCTAATCAAAATAACCCAGCTGCATTTTGATTGAGAGTAATCAATCAAAACATGTGATTTTTAAGAATTGTTATCCATTTTTGCAAATTAATTCTTCAAATATTGTGCAAAAAAAACCCAAATGTTTTAAAATTGCATGTCTGCATTCATTGCATTAACTACACAGCACTTTGAAATACTTGATTCTGATTACAAAGACCTTTTAGCTTTTAAGACCCAAGCTTCAAATAAGTTCTAAACCTATTATTTCCTGAATGGGCCCGGGTTGATTAAAGAACATTACAAAGACCCCGGGCTACACTGCTGGATTTGTGAATCTCACGGGTTTGAGCTCTGAACGAGTCTTTCAGCACAGCCAGGACCAGAGAAGCTCTGGAAGACGCCTGGCACTAACAACCTCCACACGGCACGCTCTGAAAAACACTTGCTTCCCTTGAGAAGGAAGCCAATAATTGATGTGGGATCGCCTCCAACAACGCAATAAAAAGGTTTGTGACATGATAGGGAATGAGCAGGAAGAAATTCCAAGCGCGATACTTATTTGAGCTGGACATGAAGGAGCAGCTGGCCCGGGATGTGGCTGATTCTCAGGCAGCATAAAGCTTTTGTGATCGTCTGTTACTGACTGCAACGGTTTTGAGTTGAGCTGAGCCGGAAGACGCTTTTATCGCAGATCTCATAAACACGGACAGTCTGTGCGGCTGTCAAAGCGAACGTCAGGCATGCATGTCTTTTCTTTGGCGTTGCAGGATTGAATGGACACATATTGAACACTTCACAATGACTCTGAAAGCCCACAGCAGTCATACGAGCAGAGAGGCTTTACATGCACAGATCTGTCATACAGCGACATACACTAACATCCCAGAAGACTACATAGCCAATACTGACTCCTGTGTTTAATAATAACAATACATTGTTGTACAAAACAAAATTAAATGTCTTTAAGCATTTATTCATTTAAATCAATAAATCATTACGCAGAGCATATTTTACAAGCATACTATTATAACTAATCAGATATATAAATATAAATAAAATAGAATATATATATATATATATTAAAAATATACTGCATTGCATGTGTATGTAGATTTATTTATATGCATATACTTAACTATGACAATCATTACTTATTTGAAGACATTTCGTCATATTATGACAATATGAATAATGATAGGTCTTAATATTTAACTATTTAATTCAATTCATCAATTTGATTCAATATGCAAATGAATGAATGTATATTAAACATAACCTTTTTTTTTTAATAATTAATATGTTATAACTAGTTTTGAAGACAGACAGACACACAGATGTCAGGTGATGAACGTCTATAAAGAACTGACCCTCTTCATGACACACATTCAGAAAAAAGACTCGGCTGTTTAGAGATTCACAAACATCATGACCGTCATCTCTCTATCCTAACTGGGAATGAGATGGCCAGAAACAAATCAGAGAAACACTCTGCTTCAGTGAGCATGGACATTAGCGCTTCACTTTCACGATTAGATAACTCAATTAACTTTATAACCAGCAGAGTGTGACGTTAGCACCGCCCAAGCCTTGAGTTTGATTCCCGGTGTGGATCATTTTCTGCCAATATACATTTAAGTAATATACTGTATAGTGCAGTAGAGTACAGCCTCAGAACTAACACACACACACACACACACACGTGATTGTTGTGATGCGCAGCTGAATTTTCAGCATCATTACTCCAGTTTTCAGTGTCACATGATCCTTCAGAAATCATTTTAATATGCTGAATATTTTGTGGAAACTGATACATTTCTATCTTTCAGGATTCTTTGAGGAACAGAATGTTCAAAGTAACAGCAGTTATTTGTAACATTATAACATTCCAAATGTGACAGCCATACTATAAGTGTCTCTTTTCTGAAAATGAGGTTTATACATCATTTATACATGAATAAATAAAAAAATTTCCACTGATGCATGGTTTGTTAGGAGAAGACAAAAATGAGCTCAGATACAACTATTCGAAAATCTGGAATCTGAGGGTGCAAAAAAAAGAAGTTGTCTTAAAGTTGCTCTGGATAAAAGCATCTTCCATGTTAATAAGTGCCCACGGAGTGATACTCTATCATTACCGGTAAAGCTATTTAATCTACCGGCTGGAAATAGCAGGATGAACATGAGAAGTACAGCTTGAGTCAGTAAATAACCAGATCCGACATTACTAGAGAAAACTAACCCATCAATCACGTCCGGTTAGAAGATGAACTTGCTGTTTAGCAGACATGAGATACTGATGAAGAATAAACATTATGAAATATCACACTCTACACATACAAACTCATATTTGCATATAAAGTGCTGCCATGAAAATCCAGATGGCACTAATAAAGGGATTCATAAACATTTGGTGAGCTTGTAAATCTAAGGAATTATGATTTGCAATCTGTGTGCTACAATTATAATTTACACGCTAAAAAAATCCCGTCTCACCCAGAGACAGAGGGCTTTTATTAAGATCTCAGAGAACACGTGACGTAAACGCCTCGGACAGCTTAAATGATGAGCAAATAAAGCCATTACAGAAACATTCAGTGTATTTCCAGCAAATGAGAGAACACATTCCCATGTTTGACACTTTGATGAATTGCTCCTCACTGTGATACATCTATCTTAAAATTGCATAAGCCTCTCGCAAAGTCTCCGCCAGCAACATTAAACCCGCCTGTTTTTGCACAGAAATAGAGAGAAACAGTATATATCTATTGACCGAATTGAAGCATAATGAGTCCCCAGTGAGCTGCATGCGATTCCCAGATGAGATGAAAGCCAGACGCAGCCATTAATGGGCTTTTATCCGCCGCGTCTCTTTCATCCCAGAGCTCGAGGAGGTCTAGCAGACAAATTGCAACAAACTTCTGGAAGAACAAACACGGTGTATCTCATGTAACCTGACAAGAACGCGTCTGACTCGTGTTTCAAAAGAAAAGAAAAGCTTTTCTTTAAGAAAGGACATTTTACAGAGGAAATCTATATTAAAGGTGTCTTTTTTTTTCTTGTTTACTTGTTTTTCATGACAACTTTTAAGACTCTTTCCTACCCATTACTGTGATAAATACTTACGTTTGTAATATTTAGCGAACCTATTTAATAAACCTTTGGGTAAATATTTGGTTATTTTATACATATGTGTGCTTTTATTTTATAAAAAAAAAAAATTTAAAAGCTCTGTCAATTGATTAATTGTATATATATATATATATATATATATTAGAGCTGTCAAACGATTAATCGCGATTAATCGCATCCAAAATAAATGTTTTTCTTAACATAATATATGCGTTTATGCTGTGTTTATTCATTCTGTTTATATTAAAACACACACGTACTGTATATATTTTGAACGTATTTACATTTATATATTTATTTTCTTATATTTGATATTATATCTAAATATATTTAATATATAAACTAGTGCTGGGCAATGATTAATCGCGATTAATCGCATCCAAAATAAAAGTTTTTCTTTACATAATAT
>JAUCMS010000028.1:20195509-20205895 GCA_032357445.1 Enteromius radiatus | reverse complement strand
TAAACGCATATATTATGTAAAGAAAAACTTTTATTTTGGATGCGATTAATCGCGATTAATCATTGCCCAGCGCTAATTTTTATCTATCCTGCACAAACCCCTGGTATGGAAAAAGAAGCGCAGATATGAATAAAAACAAATTATGATTCACAGAGGAAAGTATTTTCATGAGATCTCGAGGAAATCATTGAAACTAATGTTTTTGTATCTAATGTTTACAGTTTATATGCTCACGAAGCGGGAAAATGAATGGAAGCCGACACACACACGCTTGATTGTCCTTGAACCAGACGCCTGAACAAAAGCCCCGTCTCCAGCGAGCGTCTGCGTCCTTCACAAAAACACAGCAACAGTGTTCCCATTCAACCCGTCCCGTCCCGGACTCGAGCTTAAAAACATCCCCCATCACAGCAGCTCCAACACAATGACTATCTGTCTGCTTTTCTTTCAGTCGCTCCAGAGACAGGAGAACGAGTCCAGCAATCAACTTCATCTCCCAGAGCCTTCTCATCTGATCAGATATGACAGCGGGATACTCCATTCCTCCATTTACAGCAAAACACTTATACAATTATGCAATAATAGATACAAATTATACAATTATTTTAGAAATTATTTTGTTCTATTATTCTAATTTAACCAAAAACAGCATATTAAACATGCCTTGGCAATTTATTATTTTATAAAAAATTTATATAACGACAATCTAACATCTGATAAATCAAATTTATAGTAATAAATGTAATTTATAATAAAAATTATTGATTATTCCTTTATTTGATAGAAAACGGTGTAGAAAAACTTTACAGTAAAACGTATTTTATATAAAATATTTGTTTTTTATTTTATTCTAAATTAAAGAGCAATAACTCAAAACAATTGTATGAATTATTAGTCCTTAATTTGGCAGAAAACCGTAAAAAGCATGCTTTGACAAAATGTTTATTTTATAATGATAATTAATCAAATTGTTTTGTTAATTTAACAGTAAACAGTGACTTGACAGTTTGTTTTATAAAAAAAAAAAAAAAAAATTACTATCCTTTCTTGATTTGACAGAAAACTGTCAAAAACATGCCTTGATTTATATTTTATTTTATTGCATTTTTTTAAATTTTATTATGAACCACACAAAAACACAGACAGACAAGATTAGTCTGTAAAGTATGAGTGTAGAGCTGCAAAAGAAATGTGTAGAGCAGCTCAGATCATTTTGATGAGAAAGATTTGAGGCATTCTTGAGATCCCAGCAGTGTGAGATTTATCTGTGAGGAGAACAATCAGCAGGACACTGAAGTCTCAGTTCAGTCTCTCCTGTCAAAATATTACTGCAGGGCTCACCGTCCTCATCCTCTCTATCCAGCAGACGTTCTCTGTCTGTCCTGCATTTATGAGATTCCTGCACACACACACGCACACACACACTCAAACACAAACACACAAAGCCCAATCCTCCCAAACTGACCTCCAGACAGCAGAAGGACAGCAGCAGCTCACACACACACACACACACACACACACTCACTACAGTCACACACACTTCTCATTAAACATGACTCTGGCAGTGTGTTCTAGATGTGTAAGTGATGATGTCGTCAAAGCAGAATTTAATTAAAAAAAAAGTTTTTCCAGTTAATGTTCCTCTACATCTTTTGATAAAGACTTGTCATAAATAAATCAGCGAGTCCTTTAAAAAATAAATAAATACAGTCTGCTGATACTGACCCAAAGAGTCTAAATCTAACTTAGATTTCTGTAGTGATTTACCAGTGCACTAAATAAAATAATAAAAACTAAATAAATAAAATGGAACAAAAGTTAATAAAAAAAGGATCAGTGAGTTTTATAAATAAATTCTATTTTTAAATAAATAGAATAAATAAAGGGCTGAAGTATAAAAAAAAGTCAAAATATTTGTTTGTACATTATCAGTGCATGTTATAAATAACATCTAAAATAAAATAAGAAATAAAATAAAAAAGGGTTAAAGTTAAAAGATTTATCAGTGCATGCTATAAATAATAAAACAAAATAAAAATAATAAAATAGCACAAGTAAAAAGAAAAGAAAATGAAAGGTTAAAATCAAAATGTTTGTATATAATTTATCAGTGCATCTTATAAATAATAAAAATATAAAAAGATTAGTCAAAATTAAATTTTAGCAAATTATCATGGCATGTTATAAATAAAATCTAAATTAAAATATGTTAAATTATAAAATAAAAGGGTTAAAATTATTGAGCAGTGAATGTAATAAATGAGTCAAATATAAAAATGAAATCAAATAAAGGGTTAAAATCGAATATAAAAAAGGCTAGTAACATAAAATTAAATAAAATGTAACAGATCTCCCAATATTTTTAATCCCTCCACATTATCTTAGGAAAAAATACTTGAAAAAACATTCAGTATTTCACTGAAATATACAGAGTACTCTTGCTCAATGAAAAAATGCGACCTTGAACGCATGTAAAAACACTAACGTTTACACTGTCAGCAAACCCAGGAGACAAAGTGCAGCGCGCAGTGTGTACTTGGCATGTAGAGCAGTGCTAACAAAACTCAACCTTCATCCCACAAACATACACAGATCTGGACAGGTTCTGTCAACTCTCACAGCAAACCAGCCAAACTCCAGCAGCTCTGTGAAGACGAGTCTAAACCCGCCGCCTGTGACCGCTCTGACCACAGACACACACACACACACACACACACACATCACAAACACAGCAGGTGTGCAAGAAATCATAACAGATGCAAAACATCAACCGTTTGTGCCAATCACTCACATCTATATCAGCCGGAGAAAGGCATCTGTTAAAAACATTTAGAGTAGAAACTGTTTTCACCCAGAAACTCACAAATTATTACAAAATAACGGCCAGTAAAACACTGAATTAAACACCAAATTTCAAAGCGGAAAGACTTACTACAACTATTATTATTAGTATTATTAAAAATTATTAGTATTATTTTAAAAAAAGCATTTAAAAAAAAAATAAAAATATATATATATATATATATATATATTTAAGAAAATATCAGTTGTCCTAAAAATGTAAAAAAATAAATTAATTAAAATTAGTAATAATTAATAATAATAATAATTTAGTACACATAAATATACAAATGGTTAATAATATTATTAACCATTTTATAATTAGGTGTACTAAATTATTTGATTAAACAAAATATTAAATATTACAGTAGTATTTCACTGTAATATCAATTGTAATAATAATAATAATAAAAAAAAAACATTGAGCAAAATAAATTACTATTGTAACTTCACTAACAGTGTTTACAATAATAATAATAATGATAAAATGACAATATAATATATGGTATTATTTCACAGCAAAACAAACAAATAAATAAATACACACAATAATTATGATTGGAAATAATATTCATACTGTAAATATAAAGTAACACTGCAATTATAATATAATTATTACATTTTCACTCAAAATTGAGTATTTCAGAAATTTAACAACAATACAGATCGAAATAAGAAATTTCTATTGTAATATTTAACATACAAATCAGTTTTTTTACAGTTCAACTTTAAAATTACGATACTGATATTAATGTCTGTCACATGACCCATATCTTGTGAATACTGTACTTGCAAAGTGGAGAATAATTTCACAAATGTATCTGATCCGTCCCACTCGCAGGAATTCAATTCAAAAGACAAATGCATGAAATATGAAGTAATAAATGTTGTTCATTATCAGATGCATCATTTAAATGCAACTTTTTCTCTCAAACCGTTCCATTTGTAGCAACAGGAGCACTGATTCGTTGTCACAAATGCATTGATATTTTCGCAGTCAGAAACAGAAATCCATGCACACCTGTGAGTGTGTGTGTGTTTGATTCATCCGTCAGTGTGCGTGTCCCACAGACACAATTCCTCTAAGTGCATTAAACATCAACAGAGCCCAAACCCAGCTTTCTCTGACGCCTGGCATCTGTTTGCGAGGCTCACAAGACAAAAAAAATAAATAAAAATCACCTTGACCGCCCCCGCTCATTCGCTCGGTGGTCCTCTTTCTTCATAATGTGATCATTGGCTGAAGGATGGAGCTGTGGACGTGTCTTTGGTGGCCCCTGAAAGCATTAGCAGCCGGGGCCGGTAATGTTAGAGTCGCTCTGGGAGCTCAGTGTCTGTTAGAGACTCTGAGAGGAGGTGAAGATGAAAGATAGACGCTACAGGAGCAGATCTGCTCTCGTTCAGCACAAAGCTGCTAACTGTGAACTAAAATAGACTGATGTGAGCTGGTTAAATCATTTTTATATTGCTCACGATTATTTTTCTAATGATACTGCACTGATAATTCTCTAAATAAAAAGAAAAAAACTATTCATTGCATCCAAAAATTGTGTTGTCCATATTTATTCTGTATTATTCTGTACACAAATTCAGCATGCAGCATATTATGAAAACATTTATATGTATAAAAGTATATTCCTATAATTTGTTTTTATATATACATAAATATACACAGAATACACACACACACACACACATTACGTGAATAAAAATTATTTTTGGATGTGATTTTGGGGTCGGAATTTTTTTTTATATTTTATTTAATATTTAATTAAAAATTGAAAGAAGCCTCTTCTGCTCACCAAGGGTGCATTTATTTGATTAAAAATAATATATATAATATTGTGAATATATAGCAAAATGTCATTTATTTCTGTGATGTAAAGCTGAATAATATTGTTAATAATAATAATAATAATAAAACAGGATTTAATGTTTTTAACAAACTTTTTTATTATTATAAAATGTATTTTTAATTATAAATTTAGTATATATATATATATATATATATATATATATATGTGTATATATGTTTGTGTGTATTATATTTTTTCTATATATGTTCTAATAATTTTATTTAGTTTTTCTGTCATTCACATAATTTCCTTAATTGAGAAGGAATTAAATAATTAAAAATCTTAAAAACTGTAATAATGCAAACAAAGCAAGTGAAGACTCGTTAAATCTTGACATGCATGGCCATGTGTATCATATTGTGAGAGTTTATGATGCTCATTACAGGTTTAGCTGATTAGTGCCAAATAATATGATAATGCTATACATTACACACTCGTAGCGAAGCACTCAGAATCTTGCGGTGTTTAACAGATGTTGTGGAAAGCGTTGTGTGTTGTTCATCGAGAGCAGCTCGACTGATCAGGCCTGTTTGGAGCAAACTAATCTCTGAAGAAGGCTGTAATTGTAGAGTTTTCGGAGTAATTCGATCAAATCGGCTGAAGAGCGACGGCTGGCAGGGACCAACGGACACAACGGAGCTCCACGCAGCCAGAGACATGATTAGATTTGAAGAGCATGTCCAAATATGTGTCAATCTCTCTTGGAAAGCGTCCAAATGAAATGAGATTCAATTACGTGTTCAGGATGATGCAGAGTTGCTCCAAAATGTCCGACTGATGACTGACTGTAGCCAGCAGAGAGAGTCTGACAGGAGCCGGGCACGCGCTCGTTCACAGATGAATCAGGAGCATTAGTCAAGCATTATCTACAATTTACACTTGTTTAGCTTTGATATTGTTAGCAGAAGCAGAGATTCGGCGCTGTAGCGTGCGACAAGTGACTGCTGGACTGAAAACTCATCTTTAAAGCAGTTTAACAAATCCACAACAAATACTCAAAATGATTTTAAATGATTAATCTATATCCACATACAGGACGTCTGTTCAGAAATGGTGGACTTTATGCAAGAATTGAATTTAAACGGAGCAAAGATAAGATTCATTCTGGTCAAAATAGCAATTAATAATGTGATTAAGAAAGCAAATTCATTCATTCATTATTTAGCTTTGATAAAACCGCGTTAACCAATCAGGAGCTTGCGCTAGTAGTGACGTGAATACTAGCAAACGGAGGCAGAATTCCCAAACTATGGAGGACAAAATCATCCTCGCTGTATGTGGAGGAGCTGCACGATACATCTTCAAGTGCAAACTAATGAAACTAATAAAACTGCTGTTACTACTATTACAATACATTATATTATTATTATTACTATTAGTGTTGATGTTATTATTGCTATTATTATTAGTAGTAGTAGTATGTGTTTATAATCACAACTATTATTGCTGTAGTTGTCATATTTATAATATATTAATTTAATTAAATTTAATGTATTTATTATTGATATTATGTAGTATTATTATTAATATCATTTGTTGAGTTTATTGCTTTTGTTGTTTTATTATTATTGTTACATTGTTGTGCGTTGATAATCACAACCATTATAGTTGTCATATTTATAATATTACTTAATTTATTACTTATTGTATTTATTATTAATTGATTAATATTTTTGTGATTGTTATTGTTTACTATGATTGCTGGTGCTGTATATTTATAATACTTTTTTGTAATAAACTTATTATTGCTGTAGTTGTCGTATGATTTATTACTTTATTTTAATGTATTCCTATTATTAATAATATTTAAGTTTATTATTATTATTATTATTGATGCCATGTTTATTTATTATCAACAATTTGTTTGTATTATCAACATTTTTTGTATTTTTTTGTTTTTGTTTTTATGACATTGCCATATTAAGCAAATGCATCTATATGGTCTAAACATTTCAATATTTTTACTGTAAAACAAGACCAAAAATGACTGAGCCTGCATTTCTTTTTAATACTAGACGAAGTAGTCATGCCAGCATTAGTCTGATGTGTAGTCCATATGAATGTGTAATTTAGTGAGGTGGGTTCCTGCGGATTCAGTCGTGTGGTCACTGACACACACACACACACATTAATAAGCAGAGCTTATAGCTGAACTCCGAGTCAGCGGCTGATCCAGCAGAAAATTGCAGTATTGATCCTGTAGAGATTTGGCTGCATGACTGTTTTTCTCCACAGACCACAAGAGCAGGAGAAAACTACTGTACTAATAAAAAACACAATACTGCAGCAGGAAATAGATTTGTCTACAAGTTCTTATTTGTTATAACATAAAATATATTATTTTTTATTTGCATTTTTTGTGGTGGTTGAAATTTGACCTTGACTTCTTTATATTCCCGTATAAACTTATTTTATTCAAATGTTTACTTTTTTAGGAAAGCAATAACATTTAATATGAATACTTTTAGTATTAACATGAATATAATCTGCTATTAAATGTAAAAAATATATATATAATAATACAATTATAAAATAAAATTTATAGATTTTTAATTATTTAATTAATTAGTGGGTTTGATTGATTGTATTGCCTTATATTATATATTTTTTTTTCCCCTCAATATTTCAATATTTAATACTGACATTTATTTGCATTATCTTTTGATATTATTGCTATTAATATAATACACTATTAATTTCACTATATTACATCATATTACAAAATATATTTCCTTTTTTGCTGTTGAAATTGGGCCTGTTTTATTGCATTTTTTAATTGTTTTAGATGTAAATATTATTACAATTATTCAAAGTATGTTATACACAAAACATATTCCTTATTTTTTTACTGTTAAAACTGTTTTATTGACCTTTATTATTGACTCATTATTATTAATACTACTAATAATATATATATATATAATATTATTACAACAACATCTAAAAAAACACTTAATTTATAATAAAGCTCTATATTCTTCCTCTTTTGAGTAGTTAAATACAACAACATGTAAAGATGCATCGAGGAAAATGTCAAACCCATTCAGAGAGGAGTTTCAATCTATGTCCTTCATGCACAGTATGATCTCAAGAAATAAAAATAGATACAAATGAGTCAGTATTTGTCCTGCAATAAACATGACTAGTCTGTACAACAAAAAGCGAGCAGCTCAAGTCTACAGATGTGTTAGTCGTTTCTGAGTCCTGTGTTTAGACAGATGCATCTCCAGAGCAAACACAAATGCGCTGAATGCATCAAAATCCTAAACATTTCCTTCTTTGGCCGAGTGTGCGCTTAAACAACAGCTCCATGCTGACTCATGAACGTCAATGAGAAAATGTGACCCGGAAATCTGTGCCGTCAGCTCCTCCAGCTCCGAACTACACATCTACAGAGAGTCAATCTGAGGAGAAACGCTATACTGTACATGGGAGATTCTTCAATGTGGGGTATCTTGAGCTTTAAAACTTCTTCTAAATATCTATCTGTGATGTGACAACATTTAGCAAATTAATAAATGTGACTGTGAGCTTCATCAAGTGAACTTGTATGACGTAAAAAAAAAAAGTGTTTTGATCCTTTCTCTTGCTCTCAAGTCACTTCTTATTCACAACTGAATCTCTTTCAGAATAATAATTCACTTGTTTTCTAAATGTTTGAGGGATTACAAAAAATAATTAAAATATTTTAGTATTTTTTATATAATATTAAAATGATTTAATAATTTTTTTATTATTTAACAGCATATTTTTCTCATATTTAAAATGTTATTTAAGCATATACATTTAAAAAAACAATACATTATATAGTATAATTCTATTTTAGTAGTATAAAATTATAAATTAAGTATAATAAAATTTGTTTATTTATTTAATTAAATTATTTAAATACTTTTTGAATTGTTTAATTTTTTTGTAATATTTAAAAAAGTTTTATATGTGTTTTAAATTAAATTTAAATTTTACATGTGCAAATATAAAACATGTATTTTGAAATTTAATTTTGAGTTACACACACACGCATATATCTATATATATACACATATATACATTATATGTGTGTGAGAAGGTGTATGTTAATGTGTGTGTACTGTGTATATTTATAAGCATATTTATAAATATTCTATAATTATGAATATATACAGTCCTTTTTTTTCCCCAAAGGAGTCTCTGTTTTTTCTATATTTCTTAAAAACGACTGAATCCCACATAAATCAGCACAAACAAGATGCTGACATTGCTGACTACATGTCCGACTGAATTTACCCAGAGCCTAAAACGCCGTCTGCTGGGTGCTCTTTGACCCTGATGAGCATCAGACACTCGCAGCGCTCTGCCATCCCAGATCTGACCTTCCCACGATGCATCCTGCTTCCTACTTCCTGTTATGATACGAGGACACGCACTCCACAAAAGCAGACTTCATCCATTACTATTCTTTAGTCCAGCGGCCGCATATTAACAAATATGCATCTTTTCAAGAACAAAATATCTAAAAAGTCTAGCATTTTTGTCAAGACGCTGGTTTCACAGCAGCACGTGAAAACGAGAGCCTATATAAGAACAAAGCAGCACGTCCTCTCTCTTCCTGCGGCAGGAAGGCTTTTCCCAAGCCGTTCTTTACGAGCTTTGCCAAAGTGAGTGGCATTATCTGTCACGCGCACACACGGCAGGCTCATACCGACGTCTCCATAGCTTATGGAAATGAGCCCCGGCCGCCAATTGAAAACACTAAGAGATGAAATCTGTGAGACAGACACAGCGGGAGAGAGAATTCAAGATGCAGGCCTAAATAAACAGCCCAATCACTCCGAGACACGTCCCGATCTTTATGGAGATCCATCTCACCATAAAGAGAACATATAGTGTGTGTGTGTGTGTGTGTTTAGAGAAACAAGCCACAGAAAAGGCAGTGTTTTACAAAGACTTCAAATTCAAAGCTTATTGCTTTCAGGTCAAAGAAGAGATTTATCATTTTGGTGTCTGCATCAAATTGAATTTATGGTTTTATGGTCTACTTTAATGCTTTAAATAACTCATCGCATTGTCATACAGTGCAAGATACAGTATATTTCTGTAACAATTATACTTACTCTGATCTGTACCCGTGTACAGAGGGTTTTTTTTCGGTTTTTCTGTAATTCTTGTTGAAAATGTATAATAGTCATTGCGATATTTAATACCATAACCATATATTTAAATGCATACTGTAAAAATGGTACTGCTGCAGTCGTGGACTAATGGTTAGGGAGTTGGACTTCTAACCCAAAGGTCATGGGTTCGAGTCCCAGGTCCGGCAGGGATTGTGGGTGGTGGGAGTTGAATATCAAGCGCTCTCTCCACCTTCAATACCACAACTAAGGTGAGACCCTTGAGCAAGGCACCGTTCCCCCAACTGCTCCCCGGGCGCCATAGCACTGGCTGCCCACTGCTCCGGGTGTGTGCACTTTGGATGAGGTTTTGACATTAAAATTGTAGTATTTTATAAAAACTAAACATTTTTTACAAACAGTGCATGTTAAAGGTGCCATAGAAAGCATTGAGAGAATATTGTAAATAGTTGTCTGATATGTACACAGAAGGTATGTAGCTTAGGTAAGGGGAAAAAATGGCCAGAAATGCTTTTACAGGTCCATTTACAACCCTAGAATTTGACCCTAGAATGAAACAGTCTGTTTTTGCCTTATTT
>JAUCMS010000028.1:20181453-20195409 GCA_032357445.1 Enteromius radiatus | reverse complement strand
AGAAACACCATTACACCTATGGAGAGACCCCACAAGGATTACAAACCAGACATGTGTGTGTGTGTGTGTGTGTGTGTGTGTGTGTGTGAGAGAGAGTCTGTGTGTGTAAATAAATAAATCAGCTTTTCATTGATTGGACAATATTTGGCCAAGATATAACTATTTAAAAATCTAGAATCTGATTCTAAAATAAATACAAAATAAAAAATAATTAAATACAATAAAATAAAATACAAAACAACACAAAATAAAAAAGAAGACTGAGAAAATTACCTTTAAAGCAGTCCAAATGAAGGTCTTATCAAAAAATAAGTTAATACATTTACAGTTGCTAATGCTATAAATAAACCCCACTGACCTAAGGTTTCATGCTCCAGGATCACATATAAACAGATAAATCTCGTATCTATGTGTGTGTGCGAGAGAGAAAGATTTTTGATGAAAATTTTTTTGACCTCAGTGATCTATTTTTGGAAATCTAGCACTATATATGCAGTACAGACAAATCTCTAGCAGCTGACACGCATGGTCTATAATATCAGACCGCCAAACCCTCATCAGAACCATGACAATGTTATTGTCTCTTTCTCAAGCTTCTGATTTTCTATAATAAGTACGTCCATAATTACACGGCCCGCGTGTGGTGGGAACGAGTAGAGGTTTGAGAGAAGCTGAAGTGACCGCAAGCTCAAAAGCAAAACTTTGAACTAGAACTACTCGTGAAAGCTCTGGACACCAGCAGAGTGTTTGTCCGAGAGCGGAGGTCACGTCCACCCCGGTCTGCTTTACTGGAATCTGATGCAAAGCAGCTCAAAATAACAAACATGGAGCTCTGTGCAACAGACCAAACAACTGCTAAATCATTTGCTTTAACTGACCTTCATCCTACACTTTAACATGTCCTTACCACAGCTGTACTTTTCCATGCACTGGATAAGTCTTCTGCGATCGCATCAATAGCATTTTGGTTAAATATGAATCATAGTATTGAATATAAAAAAAAATAATAATAATAAAACAAAAAAAAACTTTTTTCTGAAAAATAAATAAATATATAATTTTTAAATTATTATTATACATAGACTAATATTCACTGAAGCTGAAAAAGACCCCACAAAAAGTTAATGGAGCGACTCGAATTACATCACAAATTAAAACCAGACATTTTAAAGCATTTTCTCCTCCGTTATATTACAGCACATAATCACTGTGATGTTTATTATTGGATTATACTACAAGTACACTTATGTGCCGTTCACACAGGACACGTTCCTGCATTCAAAACACACAGAACTCAGCAAGGTTACATGAAAAACTTGGAGACATTAGGGAAATCTTGGGTTTCTCCAGGCCTGGAAACAGTCATGGAAATTACTAAAGTCAAAAAATACTACCTTTTTATGTGCTTCAAAGAAGCCTCATCTGCTTTTTTTTTATTAAAAATACAGTAAACAGAGTAACATTGTACAACTTAATATAGAATTTACTTTCAGCATTGTTACTGCAGTCTTCAGTGTCACGTGATCCTTCAGAAATCATAATAATACGCTGATTTGCTGCTTAAGATTTCTGATATGTTTGTGGAAACTTCATAAACTTCTTAGAATTTATATAAAATATAAATATTTTGTAACATTGTAAACGTCTTTACTGTAACTTATAATCATTTTTGTGTCCTTGATGAATAAAAGTCAATAAAAGTATTGAATGGCTATATTTTGCTAGTGAATTAGGATTTCCAAAAAAAAAACCACACCTACAAAATTATAGTGCATGCATGCAAATAAATACAATATTGTATTTGTAGCACACACAAAAAATGCAGAAGGACCTGAACAATTCCCTCTGTGCAAACAGTTAGTGGTCAGACAGTTGGTGGTTGCCCAATTTTAAAGTGACAGTTCAGCCAAAGATCCTGTGCAGTGAATGGGTGCCGTCAGAAACATCACAATAATCCACTGCTCCAGGTGTGTGTGTGTGTATTAAATTCAGAGTATGGATCACTACACTTTCCAACTTCAACTTTTACGTTCAATAATTAACTTTTTAGATGTTAACTGATGGACTGGAGTGCGGTGGATTATTGAGATGTTTTTATCAGACTCTCATTCTGACGGCACCCATTCACATCCATTGCTTAGACACTGATGCAAAGCTACATTTCTCCAAACCCATCTACATCTCGGCTGACCTGAGGGTGCATGGGGACGGCCAGCCAAATGCGTTTTTTGCCTGAACTACTCCTTTAATAAACTCTTACTCAACACAGAATTGACTAAATATCGACTAATTTTCTCATTCGTCAGCCCGTGCGATGCATCCGTCATCACGGTTTCCATGGCAACCGAACCTAGCTTATATGTAACAGAGCGCTAATCGCATCAAGTTGAGTTCACCCATATTGAGAAAGGCTCAAACGGAAGAACAGCTGCTGCAATCATGACTCTCGTTTAGCGGCCGCTCTCCATCCCCCGTCTCAATAGCCAGAAGCTAATTGCGCTCTCCTGCCCCCTCAACAGCAGCTCCGAGGCCCGCAGCGTCCTCCTCCGCTCCAAGAAGTGGAACAGGATCTTGGCTTTCCTGAGAGGAAGCGCTCATCAAAGCGCGCGGTTCCAGTCTCTCTCTCTCTCAGCCTCAGGCCGAGCTCTGCCAAGCTGCTCCTTGTAACTCTATCCATCTCGCGGAGCGGTGAACGCCCATTCAGCATGTCCCAACAGGGGATAAACCCTCCAGTCAGCGCCCCGTGACAAAAGCAGCGAGGCACTGATGAATGGGAGGCCATAGACTCGACAAGCTTCACATGCTCGTGGATGCGAACCGCAAATTCCTCTAGACTTTCTGGGGAAGCTCAAAAAACTCATTTCCAAACTTTAGCGGGTGCCATGAGTGCAGCTCCAGCCAACTAGAAAAGATTACACACACATATCATAGAGAAAAGTGCACGATTCAGCTGAATAAAGAGTTTGTTGCACCCATGCAATGCAATAACGTACGATGCTATTGAAATTAATGCTGTAATGCAATGCAATAAAAAAATTTAAAAAATCATTTTCTTTATGCAAATTATATTCTTTAATCAATAAGCATTGATTTATGTTTGATTGATGTAACTGAAAAATATTTTTTATTTTAAAAAGTATGCAAAATAAGCCGATTTTAAAAATAAACACTACAAAGCAAAACATAATGGTCCTAAAAAGGGATTCATTTTCTTCATGCTAAATATTTTGATATTATATTTGCAAAATATGCAAATTTGATTCATGCATAAGCAATGATTTATAATTAATGTAAAATAAGCACTGATATTAACTAACCATTTTGAATTTAGTTTATTTTTATTTATAAACTTTTTAGTTTATTTTTGCTAAAAGCGCAATGATTTATGTTTATGGTTGATTAAGTAATGATATTAATGCAAAGCAGACTTAAAAAAAGGCTTGATATGATATTATTTATACAAAATAAGCATCGATTCAATTGCAAAAAAGAAAATCTTGCACCTATGCAAAAACAATAATGGTCCTGAAAAGGGGGTTCATTTTATAAATATTTTCATATTATTTATGCAAAACAGGATGCATTGATTTGCATATGATTTATGTAAAATAGCTACTCATTTGTGTTTGATTTATTAAGCACTGAAATTACAATTAAGGCACATCAAACGTCAAACGGTGCATTGATGCAAAACACCATAATGGTGTGAAAACATTGTGTTTCTTAATGAAAAATATGCTGAAATTATTTATGCAAAATAAGCAATGATTTATGTTTGGTTCAGGCTAAACAAGCAGTGATATTAAAATTAACACACCGTGCTGAATACCTGCTGAATGCAAATCCAATAACATCGGCCGAACAGATTCACTTTGCTTGACAAATGAGCAAAACTACAATGCTTCAGCCAAAACTGCTAACAAGATCCAAAGTCATATTTCAATATGTTCATTTACACTACGTCGGCTTTTGAGAGCCCCAGCATTCGCGCCGTGATTCTCCATGAGAGCTGATCTTCGTCTGCTGGATTATCAATATTTAATGGAGCTGTTTATGATGATTAGGTCAGACATGAATATGCATGGCTCTGACAGGAGGCGGCGCAGAGGGAAGCCACAGGCATCCGTGAGCCAAACGCTGTGTAAAAACAGCACAACCTTAATAGTTAATTCAGCATGTGGCTTTAATAGCAACGCTGCAAACCCTCCGTGAATCACTCAAATTACACGCAAGTAGGTCAGTGCAGGTTAATACACATCAACAAACCAGCGCATTCAACATGCAATTCATTCCAAAGCACGAGCCGCATGATTACTCATTATTTGCAATTATAAACAGCACATTGTTTATGAACTTGCTTAGTTTTTCGAAAATATTTTGCCCCCTTTGCTGATACTCAACTCCTTCCCGACTTAAGTAACACCCACGTTTTGACCAGCCAATCAATTCCTGATGCAAAACATAAACCCCGCCCCTTATGTGTCTTCAAATATCCGTTTACACTTGCATCAGATTACAAAAACAAAATAATTTCTCAAGTTATTTCTCAAATAACGGTAACACTTTAGAATAGTGTAACATTTCCCTCAATAAATTCTTAATTTGCAGCTTATAAATAGTTAGTAAGATGGTTAAGTTTAGGTATTGGGTAGAATTAGGGATGTAGAATACTACTAATGCATTAATATGTGCTTAATTATCAGTAATAAATGGCTAATATTCAAGTAATAAGCAACTAACAGGCGCCATCATAAAATAAAGTGTTACCAAAATATTATACCTAATTCCATGTTTGATTTTGGGGCGAAATGTACTAGCAACTTCTAAAACAAAAATGCATTTCAGCCATAGTTTATGCAAAATAAGCATGAAGAGTAAAATTAACACTACAACGCAAAACATCCTAAATATGCTTAAATCGCTAAATAAGCACTGGTTAATGATTGACTTGTGCAATCTTTGATTTATGCAAAAAAGCAGATGGTAAAGTTAACGCTATTTATGCAAAATAAGCATTGCTTTATAATCAAGTTATGCAAAAATAGTGTTATTAAAAGTTAATGCTACAACGCAAAACATCATGATGGTAGGCACCATTTTCTTTATGCAAAACATGCTGAAATTATTTATGAAAAATGCACACTGATTTACAATGCAAAACACTTTAATTGTGAATTATTTTTAACAGCATTTCTTCAGTGTGGGCAGAAAATAATGATTTGTTTTGTCGTCGATTACTTGATTTTTCCATTCAATGTCCACTCTTGCCCACAGCAGGGTAAGAAACCCAGTCCAGTAGCGGCTTTCTAAACACCCCGCGGCTCTGGAGCCCGTCCAGCGCTTCTGACGCTGTGAAATATGATATCACAATAGAAAATTCAAAGCAGAATTTCAGCTATAGATAGCCATAAAAAGACATTTCAATACGCTCGCTGCACACTGGGAACGCACTGCTTCTACAGTTACTCATTTCACAAACCCTGACTTCAGGAAGTTGGAGAAATCAATGATGTCAGTCGACTGGACCTTAGTCTTGAACTACTGTGAAACCACATGAACCTGAATAAATAGCACTCTGACATTTACAGGAGAAACTCAACGAAATGAGAACGCGGTCACCATTTCTCTGCTTCAACACTTTTTCTGCCCTCAAACACAAAAGATACAATTCTGAAGAACATCATTAAATAAAATAATAAAATGCATCACAGTAGTGTATCATTCTTGATTTTTCCAGTCTTCTGAGGACATAAGAGTTCTTATTCGCTAATAAACTCAAATTTATCAGTTCATTAATGTTGGAAAAGATATTCTAATAAAATTTCACCCTCAGGGTCCCAGTAAGAAAGGTCACAAAGACATATGAAGCTGAATGAATGAACTAATTTTCATAAATTACTATTTTCTTATAAAAATTTGCTTTATATTAGTGCTGTCAAAGCAATTCATCGCATCTAAAATAAGTTTGTTATGTATACACACATACAGCATTTAATATATATATATTCACAATAATAAACAACATTTTCTTAAAGATATACATGCATATGTGTGTATTTACAGATACATAATAAATATATACAGAACATTTTCAGATTTTACGTAAACAAAAACTTTTATTTTGGATGTGACTAAATATTTGACAGAACTATTTTGCATAGAAAGAAACATGTCAAGACTTCAACTTCTTATTTTAAATAAGACAAAACTTATTTTGTTTACTTATTTTTTTTTTAAAATGCAAAAATTACAATAAAATATGCATAATGTTTATAAAATAGTATAAAAATTAAATATTAAAATATTTAAATATAAATTATCACAATTATTTATATAAAAGTCTTTAAACTGAAAAAAAAAAATATATATAATATATATTTTTTAAGTAAAGACTTTTATATAAATAATTGTGAAAAATAAATAAAATAAAGATATATATATATTTTTTTATATAAAGTCTTTACTTTAAAAATAAAAATAATAATAATAAAAAAATTTATATATTTTTTTTTTCTTTACTTTAAAAAAAGTAAAGACTTTTATATTAATAATTGTGAACAATAAATAAAATAAAATATGCAATTTTTTTTTTTTTTTTAAGTAAAGACTTTTATATAAATAATTGTAAAAAAAAAGATATATATATGCAAAACATGGCCTGCATGATGTCAGGGTATTGCTATGGGATTGCTAACAGTTTCAGGTGGTTGTTTACTCTACCACATCAAAAGATCTCATATATTCTGCTTATTAAAGTCAAAGCACAGCTCTTATCAACAACATATGATCTGAGGAATCATTCGTATCTGGAGCTCAAACCGCCTGGACAGTTACACGCTGAAGTTCAAAACAACATCAATCATCAGCAATGATAATAATAACGACGGCAATGTTTAATATAAAAACAAAACAAGCACAACGCTCAAAACAAAAAGAGGCAAAGCAGCACTAAAGCTCATGTTGCACTAATAACCAAAGTGTGTTGGGTGTGCTCTCTCAGCTTTCTCAACCCCATGTGAGAGCGAAACTCATTCTGATGCAAGAGCTCTCAGCAGCACAGAAAAAAACTCAGCTCTAACGATCATCCGTTCACCTGAAGACAGCAAACTTTCAGCGGTACAGTCAACGTCTGCATTACACATATCGAAGCAAGCAGACCAAAGGTGGCTTTTATCTGGATTCAACCCAGCAGCTTCAAACAACTGTCACACAAACACAACCTGATCAGTGTCGGTTAAAGTGACACAGCAGTCATTATCAGCTCACACACACTCTGTGGATACTAGCTCGTGGTAAGAAGCCAAAAATATGGTGTATATGCTTTACACGCAACGCTCTTAGATCTTTGCTGGCATGTGGTTTGACATTGTTTTGTGTTGCATATGATCATTGTACTCTTTCAGTCTTCATTCAAAGCCTATATTATGCAAGAACAACAGTGTGACAACATGCCCCGCTACAGGGGTCAATGAGTTCAAATCTATTTTTCTTGTGCAATAACAGTGGAAATCGTACATTTTTGTGGCCAAGACTCTACAGACCACACAGACTGACCGGAGTACACATGTGACAACTTGCCCCGACTCCACTATAACCTTAGCTTAAAAGCACTACAGCCTTTTAGCCTACACATCCGGAAGCCTATTTCTGAAATATGAGGGGGGGAAAAGTTGTAATTATGAGATAAAAAGTCAGATATTAGTATGCAAAAAGTGGCTTTAGCGCACATATGACACGCAACCCTTATCCTACCCATCGCACGCGCCAAAGTCCATTTTTGCGTATAAATACCACGAGTTTTCGTTTTTATTTGGCGTATATTTATACGCACTTTAATGCAATCGGGTAGGGATTTCTCTTATTTCGGCACATCATAATTTAGACTTCTTTTCTCATATTTATCACATATCATTGTAACCCTAACTCCGACTTAAATCCCATAATTATGATGTTTTATCACGTTGGTAATCATTTCCACTTTTTATCTTACAATAATGTCATGATTTCGGCGTAAAATGACGTCAATATGACTTGGCATTAACGGGCTTCCAATGACAGCAGATCATCTCACCTCTTTGACTTTCTCCCTCCGCTGAAGCGTCTCGGAATCCGATGGAGTTCCCTGGTTCTTCCCCAAAGCTGGTTTGAGCAGACACTTTTTAAACGCCTCGTAGCTGTAAGCGCTGCCGCGTTCTCCGTTATGAGCGGCCGAGGTGACCCGCTCGTCTCTGGCCGCCGGTTCCTGCGCCCTCGCCGGACTCCACTCGTCCTGCGCTTTACTCCCAACAGATCTCTCCACGGTTCTCGCTCCATGGGTGACCGAGGGCTTGCGGCTCACTTTGAGCTTGACATTCGCTCCCTCGCCCCCTTTTAAACCAGCCCGCTGATGCTCTGGGTCCCCTGGCACCTTTTTGGAAAGCTCATTGTCGGAGCCCACGGTCACCGCAGGATTCTCGTTCTTGGAGAGGAAGATGCGCTTGAGGCGCACGGTGTCGGGTAGAAAGAAGAGCGCCCCGAAGCACAGAGTAACCAACCCCGACAGGAACAGCAGAAACACGAATTTCTGAGACAGACGAAGCCCCATGCCCGATGCTGAGACACCGGGTAACTTTCGGAGCACCATTTAAACTCTCCACTTACGCGTGACGCACGACGATACACACCTAAACTTGGTTAGAAAGCGCAAGCGACGCGGATGCCGTGCAAACCGAACGCTCTCCTGGCCAAAGTGCCTAAATCTTCCTGAATCTATCGATTTAAGAGACCACAGGTGGCGTCAACACATTTGCGCACAACAACGGCGTCATTGCGCGCTCACTGCTTCAAAACCAGCTTCCTTTCGTTTCAGAGCAGTCATGCGATATAACATCTGGGAGACCGCAATGACACTTTAAGGTCTTAGACGCCGGGGCAACAAAGTGTTAAGCACAGCCAAAACAATCTGCACACTGTTAATACCCACCTAGGACACGGAATTGAAACTTAAATGTACTCTATCAAGTTAAAGCAGCGTTTAAGTAGCATATAATAATATGCACAGCCAAAATACATTGCATTAATGCATATTAAAACGCCTCAAAAGCAAGCAAAAAGTATCAGCAAACACACTGTTTTCTAAAAAAAAAATTGATGATGCTCAACTGGTATTAAGCGTTTATGAATATAAATGCACTTTTGAAAACTTAAAGCAGCATTCGTGAGATCTATATTAGTATGCACAGCCAACATGTGTCAATAATGCATATTAAACACCTTATTAGGCGAGCAAATACCTGCAAACACACGGATGATGATGCGCTTTATGAACTTAAAGCTGCATTAAAGTGGCCAATACCGTCATGCATGTATCACACATCAATCACAATACATGCTATTTCTGAAGACGATGCGCAATCAGAAGACTAAACTGAAGCTTTATGAGCGCAAATGTACCGAAAGCATCACATTCGTGCATATTAAAATGCTTCAAAACGCAAGCATCAACGTGGATACACACGACTGCTTTCTAATGATGCTGCTGAAGACTCATGGTCAAACACAGCAACGCTGAAGTTTAGTGAATGAGATAACACACATCTCAGCCGGAAACCCCCCAAACTGCAACATCATGGGTTAGTTCACAACATCTACGCGTATTTGGCACGGTGCACAGCACTCCAGGACACAAGAGCTGCAAAAATACATCCAGAGATCAAACCAAGAGCGTCCGCGAAGCGACGAGACGCCGAAAATCGGTCCAAGTGTTTGTAAAAACTGTTGGTTTCCTCTGTTTAGGCGCCGTGCATGCTCAAAACTCTCCCGTGCTCCGAAAGTCTACGTCCAATGCGTGAAGGAGGATGTTTGTGCTCGTAAAACGTGTTCGACAGATGGATGGATCATTCTTCGCAAATGTAACCTAATGAAAACACGCCGTATCTTCCCATTACTGCGCGTTCTCTTCCGCGCTCGCCTGGTTTACGGCCAGAGAAGAACGGAAGAAAATAAACGCCGATCGCTGTGGTGCAAACGCCTTGATATGAAGCCGTTCTGATCCGCAAACAGAAGGAGAAACAGAGCTCTGTGACTCCTCGACTATCCTGGGCGGTCTGCTGCAAACGCCTTTGATCAGCAGCAGCAGCAGCAGCAGCAGCGCGCGAGGGGGAGCGAGTCATTAACGGCGCCCAACGAGAGCAACAGCGAGCCGACACATCCACCGTGTGGCGGGGCTGGGGTAGTAAACTTGAAGAAGGGGTTCTCGCTCCATTTAATAAGATACATGTGTATTTGCAAAGGGACGAAGTGGTCAATTTTAGCGTTTTATATGATTCATTTGAATCCGAATCGGTGTTCGAACAAGATTCGAAAACCGATTCACAAAAAGCGTTTACAAAACATTTGAACTTGCCGTTTTATCACTATGTATTCGTTATTATGTTAGGTAGGTTGCATAGAAAGTTCGTTTAACTTTATCCACATTTGCTATATCTAGATATTTAAAAATAAACGTGGAATAGCTACTATTTCAGTAGGCTAAATTGTGAAATTATTGTGGATTATTTTTTACACATTAATGTTAATTATTAATATCGATAGTAGTAGGCCTAGTGATGTTGTGTAGCAATGTTGGATTTATTCTCGTAGCTATGTGACCGATTCATTAGAAAAGATTTGCATAAAAGAGCGATTCCGTGCGCGAATCAGAATCACTATTTTTTGAAGAAGTGATGCATCAGAGCCTTTTCTGTTGCCAAGACAACTCTGCCACCTTTATTTTATATATATATAGCCTATATATATATATATATATTTTTTTTTTTTTTTTTTTTTTCTGGCTGTCAATGAGTATTTTACGCATGCGCGGTACCATTAGCGACCCCACCACGACAGACGCCATATTTAGTTTCTAATGTAAAGTCTGTCTAGTGGATTGTACTGTAGTGTGGCATTATTGTGAAAAACTAACTACAGCATTATTCTAGTGACAAACGGCTTTAAAAAAACACATGCTTGACAGCTCTGCACCAACATATGGCACTAAAAGCCTCGTTTTCTTCTGCAAAACATTAAATCTAGCCCGACTAGATGGCTAAAGAGATGCAAGACACTCATAATTCAGTACGCAAATCAGCTCAGAGGTAAAACGATTTTGCTCCAGAAAGTAATGCATACCTGCCGTTCTCAATCCTTCCCATTCATCTCAGTGGATGTTTCTTGGCTTTTGCAACTTTGCTCATGTGCTCAGGGTGTTTGGAGTCAATCATCTGAACATTTTCATGTTGCAAATCCTTATAGGCCACAACTAAGTACAGGTCTTTGATAACTGGTGGCATATTTAATCAAAATACACAAGTAATTTTGAAACAATATAGGCCTTACAAGCCAACGTTTTTGCTAACTTCCCTTCAAAATCCCGCCCTTCAAAGTCATATAAGCCAATCAGATGACAGTAAAGCTTAGGGAATGTTCACAGATTGGTTAAATCAGCACTCAAACTACAAACCTAAAGGTATAATGAAATCAAAGTTTTCAAAGTCTAATCCATTGCAGTGCTTGTTGTGAGAAGGGCCTTTACAAAGTTGCATCACTCCTCTGCATGCCGCTTTGTCTAGATTTACCTTGGTTTAGCTAAGTCGAACGATTTGCACATTTAAAGCGTATAAGCAACACCAAATCAAGGCAGCGATCGATACAGAAATTCAACAGATTTTCCAATCAAACCAGACAGAGACAGAGAGCAGTTTTCCTGCAACAAAACAAGACGAATGGTCCCAATTAATCAGGTGTTGATCATTAAGAAAAAAACAACCGACCACAGCAGAAACGAAGTTAGTTAAAGAAAGGTCAAGAGAAAAAAAAGTATAGTGCAACCGACAGCAGAAAATTTCCATTCGCTGCTGATTGTTCCGGTCTCACGGGGCGGCGGTTTACAGGCCATTCCTAATGGGAAATGTTAGCTTATTTCCAGCACTGGATGTTTAATTTAGATACATAGACGATTCAGAGAACAGACACTGCTCTACAAAACCATGCTTTGATTGCAAATGTGACGTTTTGGAGACCTCCATTTTCTAAACAGACAGTGAAAAAAACTGCAATGTATTTTGCATGAAATAACAATGCATATGATTCACAAAATCAAAAACAAAAAAGAATTCTCTGGTGGGCCATGCGAGATATTTGGAGAGGTTTGGAGAAATGTAGCATTGCATCAGTGTCTCAGTAATGGATGTGAATGGGTGCCGTCAGAATGAGAGACTTAAGCAGTCGAAAGAAACAAATTCATCATTAAGACTTTTTTTATTATTATTTCAAACCATTGCTTTAAGTTAAAATACAAGTACATAATCCATAAAAATGGCTGGATTTTGATGTGAGAGACAACACCAGATTGAAGGAAGCGTTATTATGAATTATGGACTTGTGTTTTGTGTGGTTTTAAGTTTAAAACGTCTTAATAATGGATTTGTTTCTTACAAACATGCAACTTTTGTCTTCTTAGGATGTGAAATGATGGATTGGACTGGAGTTGATTACAAGCTGTTTTTGGACTCTCGTTCTGACGGCACCCATTCACTGCAGAGCATCCAAGTAACGCAATGCTTAATTTCTCCAAAATCTGATAAAGAAACCAACTACATCTTCGATGGCCCGAGGGTGAGCACATTTTTAATTTTTAGCTGAACTATTCCTAAAAAACGCTGAATTAAGGATGTCTGCCAGAAAGGGTTTCCCTCTAGGCATGAATTGAGGAAATGTTTCCCAAACGCTCAGTATGACGCATAAAATACTCCCTGTATGCAGACTTTCATTTTAGTAACAATCTGATTCATCGTTTGAGTATCTCAGTAATGGGATCTAAATCTCATAGAGAGACACTTATCTCGCCACTCAAGAACAATCTGGGGCAAATAAGCATATCTTCATGCAAATAGGTCACATTAATCTCGGCAGCCACATCAAGTTTGGGTTTTGTGCTTCTCTGGAGCTGTTGAGATGACGAGCCGCTGAGTCACAGCCATTTAGCAGCATCCAAACAAGAATTAATAAACACCAAGGGCCGCTGTGTGGTCTGGAGCAGTTTCACTCGCTTGAACTTCGCAGGCAAGAAACACTTGGCTGATTTAATTTAAAGGATAAAACACAGTATCACAACTTTCCATGAATAGCAGCATTAGATGCACAATCCTAAATTTGAAAACCATAAGGTTTTGCTTTTATGCATGATTGTAAAGCATAAAATTAATCTGACATGAATTGAAGGTAAAAATTTAAAGTGTTAGCTTGTCCCACCTCAGAAGGATTGACTAAAATCATGAAAGATTATATAGATTTCTTTAATTTATAATTAATTGTATTTACAAAGACTTATATATTAGTATATGCCCATAATAGTATGCCACATAAAAAAACGAAAACGTGTGCTATTGATATGCAAAAACGGACTTGTTTGTGTTTATTAATGTGTTTGTCGCGCGCATATGAAGCATGTTGTTGGCGTGCATATGATACGCGTCTATCTACCCAACAGAGTATCATATACACGCCGAAGTCCGTTTCTGCGAATCAATCCCACGAGTTTTCAAACTGTTTGCACTACAAACCCAGTGTGTTCATAATTAAGATAATACATTAAAAAACATGATAAAACACACTATTTTTCCCCCGATGTGACCAGAAGCCATAGGCTACCCCTAGAATTTACAGACGGCAGCGACCATTTTTACTTAAGAAAAACGGTCGATATTTTAGTAAACGTTAAAAGTAATAATCTCATTCATTTTTTCCCATGCAAATTGTGTTGAGTGTTGACTGCTTTTTATCAAATATTTAGGAAAAATATCAAGATTTTGTTTTCTCACAAAGTTGTCAATAACTAAAATTATAAAAAAAAAATAAAACTTTATAACTAGTGCTGGGCAATGATTAATCGCGATTAATCGCATCCAAAATAAAAGTTTTTCTTTACATAATATATTT